>JAWMAR010000388.1:1178600-1229274 GCA_036785375.1 Leucoraja ocellata
GGCAGTTCGAGCGGCGCCAGAAATCCCTGGTGTCCTATGAACTATGAGAGGATTCTGGTGGACAGTATGGCAACGACTGAATAAGTATTGCCAGCACAGCTTTGTACGGAGAATTTCATCTCACAAATTTGATAAGAGTTGGTGAAGAGGTCACCATGAGGTCAAAATGGTGGGGACTAGTCTGCCACCACATCTTGGACATCATCACCTCGGATGGCACGTCCTGGTCCAACACACATGATATCACGAAGAAATCTCACCACTGCCTCCATTTTCTCAGAAGTTAGAGAGTCTCAGTATGTCACGAAATACTGCAACAAACATCCACAGATGCATTATAGCAAGTATCCTGCTCGGTTATATCACGGCATATGCAGCAATTCCAGAGCACATGAACACAAGAGGCTGCAGAGAGTGTTGGTCTCAGCCCGGTCCATCACGGCCATAGCTCTCCCACCATCGAAAACATCTACACCCCAAGAAGGCATCTATCATCAAAGATCCCCACCATCCGGGCCGTGCCCTCATCTCACATCGGGCAGGAGGTACACAAGCCTGAAGTCCCACACCACCAGGTTCCGGGTCAGCTACTTTCCTGAAACCATCGGGTTCTTGAACCGATTCGCAAAACCCTACCTCGGCAACGTAACACCTCTTGCACCAGCATGGACATGTTTTTGAACTGCCCTAATCTCTAATGTTTTGTTTGTTACAGTTACCGTACAGTAGAATTTTATACATAAATATATATAACTTGTTTTTTGTAATGCTTTGCCGAAAGCATATTTTGAAATGTACAAAGAAGCACAAAGCGCTGGAGTAACTCAGCGGGCCAGGCAGCATCTCTGGAGAAGACGGATAGGTGAGGTTTCGGCTCCGGCTCGGGGCCCTTCTTCATTGACCCAGTAACTCACCGCACTGGGCAGTCCCGGCACCGGCCCACGCCTCCGCTCTCCGCCCCCTCCGATACCCCTTCACCCGCCCGCCGGCTGCCCTGGGCTGTAGTCACCCCTCCTCCCCCCCCGGTCCGCTCTGCCCCCCCCCCCCCCTCCCCGGCCCGCTCTGCCCCCCGGTCCGCTCTGCCCCCCCCCCCCCCCTGCCGGTCCGCTCTGCCCCCCCCCCCCCCCCCGGCCCGCTCTGCCCCCCCTCCCCGGCCCGCTCTGCCCCCCCCCCCCCCCGGCCCGCTCTGCCCCCCGGCCCGCTCTGCCCCCCCCCCCCCCCCGGCCCGCTCTGCCCCCCCTCCCCGGTCCGCTCTGCCCCACGGCCGGGCCGCCCCCCCCCCCACGGCCGGGCCGGGCCGCCCCCTCACCGGTGCCGAAGATCAGGCCGAGGCCGAGGAACCGGGCCGCTCGCCGCAGCTCTTCCGCCGCCATTTCTCGTTGGCCGCTGGGTTACATCCCGGCCGATTGTCGGTGTGTGTTGGCCGGGCGCTGGGCCTCGGTGCCGGGCTGGCTCCGCTCCATGCCGGGGACCTCTCCGCGCCGCCTCGGCCCGTCCGTCTCCCGTTAGTCTCCGGCCCCGGGCAGCGGCTCTGACAGCAACATGGCGCCGCGCACGCGCACTCACGGCTGCCTGCCGGCACTGCGCGCAATACGCCTGCGCACTCACGGCTGCCTGTCGGTACTCCCCGGACGTGCCTGTGTGTTGCCGGCCAGACGCTGTGTGTGCGTAAGGCACGCGAAGACAAATAGAAGGCCGCCATCTTTGATAAAGGCGTTTGATGGCGGTCAGGGACGGAACGCTCCTGGCGCATGTCTGCCGCCTGTACGAGTGATGCTGCTGCAGGTGATTGGGCTCCCCGGGTCAGCCCCGCCAAGTGGGTATGTATGTGTTGGCTGGAGGCGACCCGGGGCCGGTGGAGCAGCTGGTACTCCAGGGTGCCGCCTCCTTGCTTGGCGATGGGCTGCCAGTCAGTGCCCAATGCCCAGCCCCGGCCTGGACCAGCGACCCTAACCTACAGAGGCTGTAGCGACCGGCCGCTTCTGCCGCCCGTGAGTGCGGGCGTTCACAGTCAGGATTACAAACAAGATGTGAAGGAAGGGGAGACCACGGCCATGATACCTCAAAATGTTCACATTTTATTCAATGTAAATGTACAAGGAGTGCGGGGGAGGGGTCGGAGCAGCGACGGTTGCCCGGAGCCGGGGTTGGGGAGGGGAGGTTGGGAAGGTGGAGTGGGGGTGGGGAGTGGGAAGGTGGGTTGGGGGGGGGGGGGGTTGGGAAGGCGGGGTGGGGTGGGCTAGGCGGGGTGGGAAGATGGGGTGGGGTGAGAAGGTGGGTGGGGAGTGGGAATGTGGGTGGAGGGGGGAGTGGGAAGGTGGGGTGGGGGGGGAGTGGAAAGGTGGGTGGGGGGGTTGGGAAGGCGGGGTGGGGAAGGTGGGGTGGGGTTGGGGACTGGGTGGGGGGGATTGGGAAGGTGGAGTGGGAAGGTGGGGTGGGGGGGGGAGTGGAAAGGTGGGTGGGGGATAGGAAGGCGGGGTGGAGAAGGCGGGGTGGGGGTGGGTGGGTTGGGGGTGGACCGGGCGGCGGGCTGGAACCAGCCGCTGAGCGGGTAGTGTGGGTGGGCTGGGATTAGACTTCGGGCAGGTCCGGTCCGGTTGCCGACAACCGGCAGAAGGAGCAGCACGTCGGCAAGCTCGAGTCCTCGAGGCAGATGGAGAAGGGCCTGTGGCACTCAGCGCACTGTGGGGAGAGGGAGGGGAGAGTCAGCGGAGAACGAGCTGGGCACGGGCACTCGTGGCTACACACCGGTCCACCCCTCCCTCACCGGGTGGTTTGGGATTATTTTGGATGTCATGGTGTGACAGTGTGGAAACAGGCCCTTAGGCCCAACTTGCCCACACAAGCCAACATGTCCCAGCTACAACTAGTCCCACCTGCCCGCATTTTGGTCCATATCCGTTCAAAGATGTCCTATCCATGATGTACCTGTCTGTTTGTTAAATGTTGGGATAGTCCCAGCCTCACCTACCTCCTCTGGCAGCTTGTTCCATACACCCACCACCCTTTGTGTGAAAAGGTATACCGTTCAGATTTCTATTAAATATTTCCCCTTCACCTTAAACCTATGCCCTCTGGTCCTCGATCCGGCAAGGAAACTATTCCTCCGGTGTGGCGACGCCTTTGCCCGAGGGGCAATGTCTCATGTTCACTCTCACACTTCCTGGTGTTAACCCCCACCATCAGCCCCACAGCACTCTCTGAACAGGGCCACGACTCCAGCGTCTCCCTCCAGCCATGGGACCTGCTGCACGCAACAAAAGATTGTCACTGTACTTCCCACAGTACGTGACAATGATAAACTAAACCTCAAATGCTGGTCTGCAGCGAGCATGGGGTCTCTCGGTCTCATTCTGACACAGCGGGCCCCAATGACCCCCCGTGTCCCAGCTTTCGGAGCTAGTAACCGGTGGCTACGGTGCATGGGCTGACCGGGATGGGGGTAGCCCGGGGGCGGTTACCGGACAATGCGCGCGGCGCGCAGGGGCCAAGCCGCCCACCTGAACCACGTTCTCGCCGCCCAGCTTGCGTTGAGACTGCACCGCTGGGATCTGGTCCAGTCGCTCGATGTTCCATAAAAGCACCGTGGAATCCTAGGGGAAGCGAGATATGGAATGAGGAAGGATTGGGATGGGGTGGAGGGTTCAAGCAAGCATGTGTCGCTTTACAAAAAAAGACACAAAGTGCTGGAGTAACTCAACGTGTCAGGCAGCATCTCTCCGTGAAGTTTCAACGTATCAGATGACAACGAGTTGCAATAAAGGGGGCTTTTCCGGGTTGGCTGCTAGTGACTAGAGTAGTTCCACGAGGCTCGGTGCTGGGGCGGCTACTCTTCACGTTGTATATTAATAATTTGGATGAGGGGATGGAAGGCTCTGTGGCCAAATTTGAGGATGATACGAGAATAGGTGGAAGGGCAGGAAGTGTAGAAAAAGCAGGGTCTCTGCTGAAGGACTTGGACAGGTAGGGAGAGTGGGCAGATGAAAAGGGACTTGGGAGTGTTGGTGCAGGATTCCCAAAAAGCTAATCTGCAAGTCGAATCGGTAGTAAAGAAAGTAAACTCAATGCTAGCATTTATTTCGAGAGGGCTTGTATACAAAAGCAGGGATGTAATGCTGAGGCTCTATAAAGCGCTGGTCAGGCCGCATCGGGAATATTGTGAGCAGTTTTGGGCACCATATCTGAGGAAGGTGTGCTGGCCTTGAAGAGGGTCCAGAGGAGATTTACAAGAATGATCCCAGGATTGAGTAGGTTTATCCATGATGAGCGTTTGTCGGCACTGGGCCTGGACTCGCTGGAATATGGAAGAATGAGGGGGACTTCATCGAAACGTACAGAATAGTGAAAGGCTTGGATAGAGTGGATGTGGAGGATGATTCCACTAGTGGGAGAGTCTATGACTAGAGGTCATAGCCTCAGAATTAAAGGACGTTCTTTTAGGAAGGAGATGATAAATTTCTTTAGTGAGAGGGTGGTGAATCTGTGGATTTTTTTTGACACTGAAGGCTGTGGAGGTAAAGTCAGTGGATATTTTGAAGGCAGAGCTAGATATATTCTTGGTTAGTACAGGTGTCAGAGGTTGTGGGGAGATGGCATGAGAATGGAATTAGGAGGGAGAGATAGATCAGCCATGATTGAATTGCGGAGTAGACTTGTTGGGCAGAATGGCCAAATTCTACTATCAATTGTGACCTTATAACGGTTAGGGTCGTGATCCCCTTCACACTCTGTTCTCCAGAGATGCTGCCTGACCCGCCGAGTCACTCCAGCACTTTGTATCTTTTTTCGCCAGTAGCCCGCGACCGAACACCCCTCCCCCCAATATTTGGCTTTGTTTTTTGGCGGGCTGGGGGGCATTTGCCCAACCAGGGGTCAGCAATGAGACACTGCATCCAGCGGCACGGCTGAACCCCGCTGGCCCGCTGTTGCTTGTGCGCATGGATGAGGCCACATCAACCCGCGGCGCGGCGGTACAGCCGCTGAAACCAGTGTGAACGGGTGATGGATGGTCGGTATGGGCCGAAGGGCCTGTGTCCGTGCTGTGAGTGGCCGGGGGGCATTACCTTGCAGGCGGACAGAACTCTGGCGTTGTCCGCGGAAATGTCCACGTCCGTCACCCAGTCATTGTGGTGCTGTGTGGGGAACAATCCCCATCTGGTGAGCGGTGGCGTTCCCTCCCCGCCAAGCCCCCGCCCTCCTCACCCTCCCCGCCCCCGCCCTCCTCACCCTCCCCGCCCCCGCCCGCACCTCCCTCCCCGCCCCCGCCCCCGCCCGCACCTCCCTCCCCGCCCCCGCCCGCACCTCCCTCCCCGCCCCCGCCCGCACCTCCCTCCCCGCCCCCTTCAGCTCCTCGCAGCGACAGGGTCTCCTGCAGTGTCCTGGTGTCCCGTATGGGCCGAAGAGCAGCGTTGGGATGGTTGGGATCGCGGCACGGTTGCGGTACCGGTGGAGTGACCCCCCCCTCCCCCCCCCCCCCACCAAGTGTGCCGAGCAGGGCGTTGTGCTGGTGCAGTGACCACCGTCCCAATGACGGCCGCAACGCCGTAACCTTCTCCAGGCCTTGGTTCCCTGCTGTCCCCACCCCCGCGTCACCTGGACCTGAGCCTCCCCTCTCTATGCCCCGCCTTCAACCACCCCGAGACACGGAATACGGCCCCTTTGGTGCAACTTGTCCGTGCTCACTCACACACAGTCTCTCTGAGCTGGGCCCACTTGCCCGTGCATAGCCCATATCCCTCTGTACTTCCTTTATCCAATCTCCCCTCACAACTCAAGCCCTCCAGTCCCAGCAACACCCGTGTGAACCTTCAGTGCTCCCTTTCCAGCTTGATGACATCCCTCCTATAGTGTGGTGACCAGAACCGCACACAGTGCTCCATGTGTGAGCTTAACAACCAGCTGTACTGATGTAACATGACGTCCCAACTACTGTTCTCAATGCCCTGACTGAAGACAAGTGTACCATATACCAGTGTAGGACGGAACTGCAGATGCTGGTTTAAACCGAAGATAGACACAAAATGCCGGAGTAACTCAGCGGGTTAGACAGCATCTCTGGAGAGAGGGACTGGGTGACGATTTGGGTTTGAAGAAGGGTCTTGACCCGAAACGTCTCCCATTCCTTTTCTCCAGAGATGCTGTTTGACCCACTGAGTTACACAGCTTCGGTGCCATATACCTTCTTCACCACCCATGTCTACCCGTGTCACCCCTTGGATCTTATAGAAACATATAAAATTATAAAAGGACTGGACAAGCTATATGCAGGAAAAATGTTCCCAATGTTGGGCGAGTCCAGAACCAGGGGCCACAGTCTTAGAATAAAGGGGAGGCTATTTAAGACTGAGGTGAGAAAAAACTTTTCCACCCAGAGAGTTGTGAATTTGTGGAATTCCCTGCCACAGATGGCAGTGGAGGCCAAATCAATGGATGGATTTAAGAGAGAGTTAGATAGAGAACTAGGGGCTAGTAGAGTCAAGGGATATGGGGAGAAGGCGAGCACGGGTTATTGATTGGAGACGATCAGCCATGATTACAATGAATGGCGGTGCTAGCTCGAAGGCCGAATGGCGTCCTCCTGCGCCTACTTTCTATGTTTCTATGGTGAACTGTGTACTGTTCCACAGTACTCTACATTCTGTCATTGGAGACCCTCGGACTACCTTTAATCAGACTTTACCTTACACTAAACGTTATTCCTTAATCTTGCATCTGTACAATGTGGACGGCTCGATTGTGACCATGTACAACCTTCCACTGACCGGATCGCATACAAACAAGCTGACAGTGAAAACTGTACCTTGGTACACGTGACACTAACCTAAACTGACATCCAATGTGTGTGTGTCCTGCTCTGCTATAACGGACAAAATGCATCAACCACACGTCTGTTAAATTCCACCTGTCGTTTCTTGGCGCAGTTCCCCTGTAGATTTAGATAGACCCTGTTGTTATCTTAGATAACCTCCTTCACTGCCAATCGCACCACTAATCCTGGTGTCATCCATGTTAATGATCAGTGCAATGAGCACAGTGCACGCCACTGGTCACGGGCAGTCACTGCACATTCTGCCATCAGCTAGCTCACCCCCTGCCATGTGACATGGACCTGCCAACCACATGGGAACCTCGTCAAAGGCCCTTGCTAAAGTCATAGACAACATGTACTGCTCATCACGTCCCAGCCGGGCCATTCCCTTGTGTGTGAGACCCCGCCCGGAGCTCGCCGCACCCCAGTCCCAGTGCCCAGAAGCTCCTTGGTCATCGTTGGTTGGTCGCTGCTGGGGAGCCGACGCAAGGTCCCACGCGTCATCTCCACCCCCCCCCCCCCCTCCCCCCCCAAGCCTCGGGCACCAGGCTTCCCCCACCCTCACGTCTATCAACGTCCTGGCTGTGTGGCAGTTGAACCAAGGGCAGTACCTTCAAGACCAGCTGGTGTACAGACCAGCCGTGTCCCAGATTGATACCGAGTGGTCATACGATCCCGCCACGATCAGGTTGGCTGCAGGACAATAACACACGGCAACACATAGAGAAACAAATTAATATCCTATCTCAGTTGCCACTCCCCGTCACTGCCCGTGACCCTGGATGAGAGAGAGAAGGAATCATTCAGGGTTCCCGCTCCTGATCACACTCCACTGCGCCTATTTTAGAGAGGGGGGCAGCGGGGGCTGTTCAGCTGGTCAGTCGGGGCCTGCGTGTAATCAGTCAGCACTAGTTCCCGGGCCCAATGTTTGTGGGTTCGCGGTGGAACTGACATTGGAGGCTGACTCTGGATCACTGCTGGCAGCTTGCAGCCCACCCAGCCGCCTCTACACATGCTGCCTGTCCCGGGGCTGCCAATGACCTCAGACAGAGACCTCCTGGCAAACTGGCAGCGTGTGTCCCTCAGTGTGGTGTGTCTGTGTCTGTGTCTCGCTCAGTGTGTATGTGTGTGTGTCCCTCAGTGTGTGTGTGTTCCTCAGTGTGTGTGTGTGTGTGTGTCCCTCAGTGTGTGTGTGTCCCTCAGTGTGGGGAGTGTGTGTGCCCTCAGTGTGTGTGTGTGTGTGTCCCTCAGTGTGGGGAGTGGGTGTGTGTGTGTGTCCCTCAGTGCGTGTGTGTGTGTGTGTGTGTGTGTGTGTCCCTCAGTGTGGGGAGTGGGTGTGTGTGTGTGTCCCTCAGTGCGTGTGTGTGTGTGTGTGTGTGTTCCTCAGTGTGTGTGTCCCTCAGTGTGGGGAGTGGGTGTGTGTGTGTGTCTCTCAGTGTGTGTGTGTGTGTGTGTGTGTTCCTCAGTGTGGGTGTGTGTGTGTGTGTGTGTGTTCCTCAGTGCGTGTGTGTGTGTGTGTCCCTCAGTGTGTGTGTGTGTGTGTGTCCCTCAGTGTGGGGAGTGGGTGTGTGTGTGTGTCCCTCAGTGTGTGTGTGTGTGTGTGTCCCTCAGTGTGGGGAGTGGTGTGTGTGTGTGTCTCTCAGTGTGTGTGTGTGTGTGTGTGTGTTCCTCAGTGTGGGTGTGTGTGTGTGTGTGTTCCTCAGTGCGTGTGTGTGTGTGTGTCCCTCAGTGTGTGTGTGTGTGTGTGTCCCTCAGTGTGGGGAGTGGGTGTGTGTGTGTGTCCCTCAGTGTGTGTGTGTGTGTGTGTCCCTCAGTGTGGGGAGTGTGTGCCGTGTGTGATCGGCCTCTCTCCCCAGCTGGTCTCGGCGCTGCTTTACCAGCCCAGTATTGCCGCGTCCACTCACCGTCCCGGGAGAAGGTACAGGAGCTGACGCAGCCCCTGTGTCCACCTGCCAGCTTCAGGGGGCCCTGGGAGCGGAACTGACCCACGGAGACGTCCCAAATCAGCAGCGTCCTGTCCCAGGAGGATGTGCAGAGTGCGTTCCCCTGCTGTGTGAAGCAGCAGTCTGAAACCACATTCCCATGCCTGGGGAGGGGAGAGAAAGCAGCAGAGGGGATCAGGGTAAAGGGTGAGGGAGGGGCCATGGTAGAGGGGGAAGGGCATGGATGGAAGGGGAGAAAGGGTCAGGGTAGGGGGTGGAGGGAGGAGAAGGAGAGTTGGGGAGAGTGGGAGGGGAGGAGAGAGAGGTAGAGAACATATTAGTTGGGAGTTACCACGCCATCCAGTATTTATGGTGTGGCCTCTACACTGTAGAGACAAGGCACATTGGGTGAAGGCTTTGCAGAATGGCCGTGTCAGTCTGCAGGGGTGACCAAGCTGCCTGGTGCCACCACTTTCATGCCCCATCCCCACCCCACCCTAGCCTCTGTGTGTGGCCTCCGGCTACAAAAGCGAGGGCTGAGGGGCAAGGGGCAGCGCTGAATCCTTAGCCAAATCTACCCCTCTTTCTTAATCTACATATCAACTGGACAAACCAAACTATCGTAGAATCTCCCAATCACAAGAGATAATGGGTGAGAGAATCGAGGCTGGAAGCTAGAGAACCTCTTGTCCTGGTGTCGAGACACCTGTCCCTATACCTCCTCCCTCGACTCTGTCCTAGGACCCCGACAGTCCTTTCAGTTGAGGCAGAGGTTCACTTGCACCTCCCCCAACCTCATCTACTGTATCCGTTGTTCAAGGTGTGGATTCTTATACATTGGCGAGACCAAACTTAGACTGGGTAATCGTTTCGCTGAACACCTTCGCTCTGTCCGCCTGGACCTACCCCATCTCCCGGTTGTCAAACACTTTCATTCCCTTCCCATTCCCACACTGACCTTTCTGTCCTAGGCATCCCCCATTGCCAGAATGAGGCCAAATGCAAATTAGAAACATAGAAAATAGGTGCAGGAGGAGGCCATTCGGCCCTTCGAGCCAGCACCACCATTCATTGTGATCATGGCTGATTGTCCCCTAACAATAACCCGTGCCTGCCTTCTCCCCATAGCCCCTAGAGCTCTATCTAACTCTCTCTTAAACCCATCCAGTGAGTTGGCCTCGACTGCCCTCTGTGGCTGGGAATTCCACAAATTCACAACTCTCTGGGTGAAAAAGTTTTTTCTCACCTCAGTCTTAAATGGCTTCCCTTTTATTCTAAGACTGTGGCCCCTGGTTCTGGACTCGCCCAACATTGGGAACATTTTTCCTGCATCTAGCTTGTCCAGTCCTTTTATAATTTTATATGTTTCCATAAGATCCTTCTGTGAGTGGCGGTATTGTGGCCGGGGTGCATTACCTTGCATGCACCCTCATCCTTCTAAACTCCAGTGAATACAAGCCTAGTCTTTTCAATCTTTCCTCATATGACTGTCCCGCCATCCCTGGGATCAATCTCGTGAACTTACGCTGTACTGCCTCAATCACAAGGATGTCCTTCCTCAAATTAGGAGACCAAAACTGCACACAATACTCCAGATGTGGTCTCACCAGAGCCCTATACAACTGCAGAAAAACCTCTTTACTCCTATACTGAAATCCTCTTGTTATGAAGGCCAACATTTCATTAACTTTCTTCACTGCCTGCTGTACCTGTAAGCCAACTTTCAGTGACCGGTGTACAAGAGTACCAGAACTCGCTGCACCTTCCCCTTGCCTAACCTAACCCCATTGAGATAATAATTTGCCCCCTTGTTTTTGCCGCCAAAGTGGATAACCTCACATTTATCTATATTATACTGCATCTGCCACGCATCTGCCCACTCACCCAACCTGTCCAGGTCACCCTGCAACATCCTAACATCCTCTTCACAGTTCACACTGCCACCCAGCTTTGTGTCATCCGCAAACTTGCCAGTGTTGCACCTAATTCCCTCTTCCGAATCATTAATATATATGGTAAACAGTTGCGGCCCCAACACCGAGCCTTGCGGCACTCCACTCGCCACTGCCTGGCATTCTGAAAAGGACCCGTTCACTCCTACTCTTTGCTTCAGGTCTGCCAAGCAATTTTCTATCCACGTCACCACCCTACCCTCAATACCATGTGCTCTAATTTTAGTCACCAGTCTCCCGTGCGGGACCTTATCAAAGGCTTTCTGAAAATCTAGATACACTACATCCACTGGCACCCCTTCATCCATTTTACTTGTCACATCCTCAAAAAATTCCAGAAGATTAGTCAAGCATGATTTCCCTTTCATAAACCCATGGACTAATCCTTTTACTGCTATCCAAATGCCCCATTATTACCTCTTTAATAATTGACTCCAACATCTTTCCCACCACCGGTCAGGCTAACGTCTGTAATTCTCCCTTTTCTCTCCCGCTCTTTTCTTGAAAAGTGAGATAACGTTAGCTATCCTCCAATCCACAGGAACTGATCCTGAATCGATCGGACATTGAAAATCCTCCACACTCATACGGTGGAGGGGGGCTCTGAGCGAGGTGGCCAAAAATGACGGCCGTAGGTGGCGGCGTTCGCTCAGAAATCACAGCACAGTTGGCCAAAAGCGGTCAAGATCAGAGATTTAGTAATATAGATAACCTTGAATATTTAGTTCCCAGGCCCGATCCTCCTGCAGCCACGTCTCAGTAATCCCCACAATGTCATATCTACCAACCTCTAACTGAGCCTCAAGCTCATCTACTTTACTTCTTATACTTCGCGCATTCATATATACTTTTAATTCCTTACGCATTTAATACTTTTAATTCCTTACGCATCTCGCCTTTCACATCGATCCCTATTACACTTGGCCATACTCTCTTGGCCCTTTGTGAGCTTCCTTTCCCGTTAATTCTGGGGTCATTAATTATCACTTTACTCTCTTTCCCTTTAACTCCGTCCTTGACTATCCCATTTGACAAATTGGAGGAGCAGCATCTCATACTTTGCTTGGGAAGCTTACTGCCCAGTGGTATCAGTATTGATTGCTCTAACCTCAGGTAACCCTTGCATTCCCTGTGTCTCCATCCCTCCCCATCGAAGTTGTACCAGCTTGTTGAGTCCCATTGTCTGTATGTGTTCTCACCTGGCCTAGAAACATAGAAAATAGCTGCAGGAGGAGGCCTTTTGGCCCTTCGAGCCTGCACCACCATTCATGGCTGATCATCCACAATCTGTGACCCATGCCTGCCTTCTCCCTATATCCCCTGATTCCACTAGCCCCTAGACGTCTATTTTAAATTCATCAAGTGAATTGGCCTCCACTGTCCTCTGTGGCAGGGTATTCCACAAATTCACAACTCTCTGGAGTTCATCAGATTTAAATGGCCTCCCCTTTATTCTTAGACTGTGGCCCCTGGTTCTGGACCCCCAATATTGGGAACATTTTTTCCTGCATCTAGCCTGTCCAGTCCCTTAATAATTTGATATGTTTCTATAAGATACCCTCTCATCCTTCTAACTTCCAGTGAATACAAGCCCAGTCTTTCCAATCTTTCCTCACGACAGTCCCGCCATCCTGGGGATTAACCTCGTGAACCTACGCTGCACTGCCTCAATAGCAAGGATGCTCTTCCTCAAATTTGGAGACCAAAGCAGCACACGATACTCCAAATGTGGTTTCACCAGGGCCCTGTACAACTGCAGAAGGACCTCTTTACTCCTAAACTCAAATCCTCTCGTTGTGAAGGCCAACATGCCATTAGCTTTCTTCACTGCCTGCAGTTCCTGCATATTTACTTTCAGTGACAGGTGTACAAGGACACCCAGGTCTCGGTGCACTTCACTTTTCCCTAATCTGACACCATTGAGATAATAATCTGCCTCCTTGTTCTTGCCGCCAAAGTGGATAACCTCACATTTATCTACATTATACTGCATCTGCCATCCAAATTTATGTCATCTGCAAAGTTGCTAGTGATACTTTTAATCCCTTTTTGGCGAGTCGAGTCAGTCGGGTACAACAAAGTTCTTTATTTTTTAAACGAAAATAAAATGATTACCCGAGTCGATATTGACAGCCAAAATAAACGATGCTCACACAAACTGCGTGGAGCTCGAATCAATAGTTTTACAGAAAACCCGCGAAAACGCTCCCCCGCTCACGCCAGCCAATAGCGAGGGTTTGACATTGACAACCGGTAGGCGGCGCGACTCTCGTCAGCAGCGGCCTCTGCAGCCCGTCCGCGTATTTATTATTTTTTGTCTATGTTTCTATGTAGTTTTTGTTATTTTTTGTTGGGGTGTGTGTGTGGGGGGTGGGGGTGGGGTGGGAGGGAGGGGGTAACTTTTAAATCTCTCCCTGCACGGGAGACCCGACCTTTTCTTGTCGGGTCTCCGTTGTCGTTGGGGCTGCAATGAGGAGCGGCCTCCAACAGGAGAAGACCGGGGACTCTGGTGCCGACGACTCACCTCACCGTCGTGGAGCTGGCCGAGTCCGGAGTGGGTGGAGCGGAGGTGGAGCGCTGCTGCTGCTGCGGCCCGACCTCCGGAGATTCGGAGGCTGCTACTGCGGGTCTGGCGGACGGCGGCACCGGGAGCCTGCGGGTCCCTGGAGGGAGACCGCTTTTCAGGGCTCCTGCAACGGCGACTTCTCCCGCCCGAGTTGCGGGGTCGAAGAGCTCCTGGAGCGGGGCCTAACATCACCGCCCCGCGCGGCTTGGAATGGCTGCGGGACTCTGCGAGCACCCGCTGGGGGCTCCAACATCAAGAACCCGGTGTGCGACCTTGCACCACCCGGCGTGGCTTTAATAGCCGCGGGACAATCGCCATCGCCAGCCGAGGGCTTTGACTTTGACTCTGACATCGGGGGGGGGGGGGGGGGGGGGGAGAGTGCAGTGGAGGGATAAGTTTTTTTTGGCCTTCCATCACAGCAATGTGATGGATGTTTATGTAAAATGTAAATTATGTTGTGTCTGGGGTCTATTTGTTTATAATGTATGGCTGCAGAAACGGCATTTTGTTTGGACCTCAAGGGGTCCAAATGACAATTAAATTGACTCTTGAAATTGACTCTTGATTACCAGGGCCACCAATAGGTGCCGCTACACCTTCGTCTACATCATTAATATATATTGTAAATAGGTGAGGCCCCAACTCCGAGCCTTGCGGCACTCCACTCGCCACTGCCTGCCAATCTGCCAGACACCCGTTTATTCCTACTCTTTGTTTCCTGTCTGCCAACCAATTTTTTATCCATGTTAATATCCTACCCCCAATACCATGTGCTCTAATTTTCAAAGGCTTTCTGAAAATCCAGATACACTACATCCACTGGCTCTCTTTCATCCATTTTACTTGTCACATCCTCAAAAAATTCCAGAAGATAAGTCAAGCAGGATTTCCCTTTCATAAATCCATGCTGACTTGGACTAATCCTTTTACTGCTATCCAAATGCGCCGTTATTACTTCTTTAATAATTGACTCCAGTATATTCCCCACCACTGAAGTCAGGCTAACTGGTCTATATTTCTCCCTTTTCTCACTCGCTCCTTTCTTGAAAAGTGGGATAACATTAGCTACACTCCAATCCTCGGGAACTGATCCTGTATCTATAGAACATTGGAAAATGATCACCAATGCGTCCACTATTTCTGGAGCTACTTCCTTGAGTACCCTGGGATGCAGACTATCAGGTCCTGGGGATTTATTAGCCTTCAGTCCCATTGGTCTACTCAATACTAATTCTCGCCTAATGCAAATTTCTTTCAGTTTCTCTGTCTCCCTAGTTTCTCTGGCTTCTCACTACTCTTTGCTATGTTATACATCTTTTCTTTTAGTTTTATTCCATCCCTAACTTCCGTTGTCAGCCACGGTTGCCTCTTCTCCCCTTAGTCTTTCTTCCTCTTTGGAATGAAATGATCCTGTATCTTCTGGATTATGCCCAGAACTTGCTGCCATTGCTGTTCCACCATTATTCCTGCTGTGATCCTTTTCCTGTCGACCTTGGCCAGCTCCTCTCTCATGCCTTCATAGTCCCCTTTGTTCAACTGCATCACTGCCACTTCTGATTTAACCTTCTCCCTTTAATCTTCTGATTTAAGCCTGTTTCCTTTATCATTGTTACTTTTTTGCATATCTATCATTCATCTGTTCTATACTTTCTACACCACCATCTACACCCTCTCGTTTCCCTCTCTCCTGACTCTCAGTCTGAAGAAGGATCTTGACCCGAAACATCATCTGTTCCTTTTCTCCAGAAATGGTGTCTGACACGCTGAGTTACTTCAGGGTGACTTGGACAGGTTGGGGGAGTGGGCAAATGATTGGCAGATGAAGTTTAATGCGGATAATTGTGAGGTTATCCACTTTGGTTGCAAAAACAGGAAGGCAGATTACTATCTAAATGGCGTCAAGTTGGGAAAAGGGGAAGTACAACGGGATCTGGGGGTCCTTGTACATCAGTCTATGAAAGTAAGCATGCAGGTACAGCAGGCAGTGAAGAAAGCAAATGGCATGTCAGCCTTTATAACAAGAGAAGTTGAGTATAGGAGCAAAGAGTTGTACAGATTTCTACAGTTGTACAGAGCCCTAGTGAGACCACACCTGGAGTATTGTGTGCAGTTTTGGTCCCCTAATTTGAGGAAGGACATTCTTGCTATTGAGGGAGTGCAGCGTAGGTTTAGAAGGTTAATTCCAGGGATGGCGGGACTGTCATATGCTGAGAGAATGGAGCAGTTGGGCTTGTATACTCTGGAGTTTAGAAGGATGAGAGGCAATCTTATTGAAACATATAAGATTGTTAAGGGTTTGGACACGTTAGAGGCAGAAAACATGTTCTCAATGTTGGGGGAGTCCAGAACCAGGGGCCACAGTTTAAGAATAAGGGGTAAGCCATTTAGAACGGAGACGAGGAAACACTTGTGAGTCTGTGAAATTCTCTGCTGGTTCTCTGGATACTTTCAAGAGAGCTAGATAGAGCTCTTAAAGATAGCGTAGTCAGGGGCTATGGGGAGAAGGCCGGAATGGGATACTGATTGAGGATGATCAGCTATGATCACATTGGCTCGAAGGGCCGAATGGCCTACTCCTGCACCTATTGTCTATTGTCGATTGGCTATTCAACTTTTTGTGTCAACCTTTCTCTCAATGTCAGCAAGAAAAGGCTATAGTGATTGACTTCAGGAAGTGAAGCGGTACATATACCCCAGTTTGCATTGACGGCGTTGAAGGAGAGATGGTTGAAAACTTCAAATCCTAGCAGTCAATATCACCAAAAATTACTCTTGGCCAACCCTTTTAATTGAATTGAATTGAATAAATGTGCTTTGCTCGCAAGAAATAACATGATATACAATAGACAATTCAAAATAAAACATTATAATTTAAACATGTGAAGAATACCAGAGCAAAAGGAGGCTACAGACTTTTGGTTATTGAGTGGAGCTACTGCTTGTGGAAAAAAACTGTTTTTATATCTGGCTGTGGCAGACTTTGACAGTCGCCTTCCAGAGGGAAGTGCTTCAAAGAGTTTGTGGCATGGGTGCGAGGGGTGTGAGATGATATTACCCGCTTGCTTTCTGGCCCTTGCAGTGTACAGTTCGTCGATGGGGGGAAGGTTGCAGCCAACAACCTTCTTGGCTGATCGAACGATGCGATGCAGCCTCCGGGTTTCATGCTTGGTGGCTGAGCCAAACCAGACCATGGTGGAGAAGGTGAGGACAGACTCTATGATGGCCGTATAAACCTGGACCATCATTGCCTGTGGCAGATTGTGTTTCGTCAACTGCCGCAGGAAGTACATCCTCTGTTGGGCCTTTTTGTTTGTGGAGTTGATGGTGACCTCCCATTTAAGGTCCCAGTAGATGACGTTTCCAAGGAACTTAAATGACTCCACAGATGTGACTGTTGTTAATGGTGAGTGGGGGGAGGGGAGGGGGAGCTCTCCTAAAGTCTACAATTAATACCCATATTGAAGCAACGATCTTAGAAGGCTTAGAAAGTTTGGCATGTCCACAACAACTCTCACCAACTTCTACAGGTGCACCATTGAAAGCATTTTATCAGGATGCATCACAGCCTGGTTTGGGAACAAGCCCATCCAAGGCCGCAGGGAAATTGCTGTGAATTGTGGACATGGCCCAGACCCACACAAATCAACCTCCCTTCTAGTCTAAGAAAGAAATGCAGTGTAAACTGCCCAAGCAAAATATCAGGTGCTGCTCCTCCAATTTGCGGTGGGACTCACTCTGGCCATGGAGGAGGCCCAGGACAGAAAGGTGGGATTTGGAATGGGAGGGGGAGTTGAATTGCTGGGCCACCGGGAGATCAGATTGGTTATTGCGAACCGTGCGGAGGTGTAGAGCAACTGACACCTAGAGCAGCGGATGCAATAGATGATGTGTTCAAGAAGGAACTGCAGATGCTGGAAAATCGAAGGTACACAAAATTGCTGGAGAAACTCAGCGGGTGCAGCAGCATCTATGGAGCGAAGGAAATAGGCGACGTTTCGGGCCGAAACCCTTCTTCAGACTTCCCAGGTGAGGCAGAGGTTCACCTGCACCTCCTCCAACCTGATCTATTGCATCCTCTGCTCTAGGTGTCAGCTGCTCTACATTGATGTGACCAAGCGTAGGCTTGGCGATTGCTTCGCCCAACACCTCCGCTCGGTTTGCACTAACCAACCTGATCTCCCGGTGGCTCAGCACTTCAACTCCCCCTCCCATTCCGAATCTGACCTTTCTGTCCTGGGCCTCCTCCATGGCCAGAGCGAGTCCCACCGCAAGTTGGAGGAGCAGCACTCATATTTCGCTTGGGTAGTTTACACCCCAGCGGTATGAACATTGACTTCCCTAATTTCAGGTAGTCCTTGTTTTCTCCCTCCTTCTGCTCGCCTTCCCAGCTCTCCCACAGCCTACTATCTCCGCCTCTTCCTTTCTTCTTCCCGCCCCCCCCCCCCACCCCCACATCAGTCTGAAGAAGGGTCTTGACCCGAAACGTCACCTATTCCTTCGCTCCATAGAAGCTGCCTCACCTGCTGAGTTTCTCCAGCATTTTTGTCTCCCTTCTAGTCTAGATCTGTCTGAAGAAGGGTCTCGACCCGAAACATCACCCATTCCTTCTCTCAAGAGATGCTGCCTGTCTCACTGAGTTTCTCCAGCATTTTGTGTCTCCCTTCCATTGACTCCATTTATACCTCACGCTGCCTAGGCAAGGCCAGCAGCATAATCAAGGACGAGTCGCACCCTGGCCACTCCCTCTTCTCCCCTCTTCCATCAGGCAAAAGTTATAGAAGTGTAAAAACGCTCACCTCCAGATTAAGGGACAATTTCTTCCCAGCTGTTATCAGACAACTGAATCATCCTATCACAACCAGAGAGCAGTGCTGAACTACTATCCACCTCATTGGTGACCTCGGACTATCCTTGGTGGGACTTTGCTGGCTTTACCTTGCACTAAATCACAAAATGGCGGCGGCGCGGGCACACCGCGACGCCCTGTGTCTCCCTAGAATGGGGAAAATAGCGACGATCCCCTTACCTGCTTCAAGGCTGCTCACTCGGAGCAGTCTTGTATTCATCTCGTACAGCCGACAGGAACTTCTGGACTTCGGTTCCTGCGGCTGCAACAACTTTTTGGACGATCTCCCTCTTCCGTCTGAGCTCATCAGAGCAACAGAGCACCCGACTGGAGACCGCCAGGTGAGTCGCGGGGTTGGAGACCGCCATCCGACCCGCGGAGCCCAACCGACCCTCGGTCCTCACCCGACTCCCGGCCCTCGCCCGACTCCCGGTCCTCGCCCGACTCCGGTCCTCGCCCGACTCCCGGTCCTCACCGGATCCCCGGCCCTCGCCCGACTCCCGGTCCTCACCCGACTCCCGGTCCTCACCGGATCCCCGGCCCTCACCTGACTCCCGGTCCTCACCCGATCCACGGCCCTCACCCGACCCCCGGAGCCCAACCATCCCGCGGAGCTGGAGAACGCCAGGTGAGTCCCGGAGCTGGAGACCGCCACCCGACCCGTGGAGCTGGAGAACACCCCGGAGCTGGAGAACACCACCCGACCCGTGGAGCTGGAGACCACCACCCGACCCGTGGAGCTGGAGAACGCCACCCGACCCGTGGAGCTGGAGACCGCCACCCGACCCGCTGGGCTGGAGAACGCCAGGTAAGCCCCGGGGCTGGGGACCATCAGCAGAGCCGCGGGGCTGAAGACCGCCTGCGGAGTAACGCAGACGCGGAGCAACGGAGCGGCAGAACACCAGTGCGCACCAAGCCAGCTCGGCCCACCAGAAGCACTAACAGACGGCGACGGGTACGAAAACACCGCCGAGGACGCAGAGGTGGGTTAAAGGCCAGGTTAGAGCTAGCCCCACACAGGGCAGCGATTCCTAGCCTTTTCCTCGCCAACGTGCGCACACTGGCAAACAAAATGGATGAACTCCGGCTAAGGATCACCTCCCACAACCGGATCAAGGACTGCAACATCCTGATCTTCACGGAAACTTGGCTCAACACTGACGTTCCTGACAGCGCCATCCAGCTATCGGGGCGTCATTTACTCCGAGCGGACAGGACATCAGACTCTGGTAAGACCAGAGGGGGGGGTCTGTGCATTTATGTAAATAAAGCATGGTGCACGGACTCCACCATCATCGAGAGTCACTGCTCAGCTAACCTTGAGTTCCTCTTGGTTAGATGCAGACCGTTCTATCTGCCCAGAGAGTTCACCTCCACTGTTGTGACTGCAGCCTATATCCCTCCTGATGCTAATGCCAAGCTTGCAATGAAAGAGCTGCATACTGCCATTAGCAATCAACAGACGCACAACCCCGAGGCAGCCTTCATTGTTGCGGGTGACTTCAATCACTCCAACCTGAAGACTGTACTCCCCAAATTCCACCAACATGTATCCTTCCCCACTAGAGTAGACAAGACACTGGACAAAGTCTACACCAACATGGCTGAAGCTTACAAAGCCATCCCCCTCCCCCACCTTGGTCAGTCTGATCACGTCTCATTGTTCCTGCTCCCTAAGTAATCCCCACTCATCAGACGGGTTAAACCAACTGTGAGGACAGTTAAAGTCTGGTCAGAGGAAGCGGACTTCACACTTCAGCAGTGTTTTGGAAACACCGACTGGAAGGCGTTTGCAGCCCAGGCCACCCTTGACTCTCACACAGACATTGATTCCTATACATCCTCTGTTGTGGACTTTATAAACTCCACCATCAATTGTGTCACCTCCCTCAAACAGGTGACCATATACCCGAATCAGAAGCCATGGATGAACAGCGAGGTCAGGCTACTGCTGAAAGCACGGGACACCGCTTTCAGGTCAGGCGATGCTCGAGCCTACAGTTCATCCAGGGCTAACCTGAAGAGGGGCATCAGGAAGGCCAAGCACTGCCATAAGCTCAGGATTGAGGAGCACTTCAACAACAACTCCGACCCCCGACGCATGTGGCAAGGCATCCAGGCCATCACGGACTACAGACCCTCCAACATCACCCCCACATCCAGCGACGCCTCCTTCCTTGAGGAGCTTAATCACTTCTATGGCCGCTTCGACAGGGACAATCTAGAGACAGCCATCAAGGCTGTGCTACCTGCCGATCACCAACCCCTCACACTCACCCCCTACGACGTGTACGTGGCACTGAGCAGGACTAATGCACGTAAAGCTGCTGGCCCTGACGGCATCCCCGGGCGCGTGCTCAGGGCCTGTGCTGCGCAGCTGACAGATGTCTGGACTGACATCTTCAACCTGTCACTTGCCCAAGCAGTTGTCCCCACTTGCCTTAAAACCACCTCCATCGTGCCAGTGCCAAAACACTCCACTGCGGCAAGCCTCAACGACTTCCGCCCAGTTGCACTTACCCCCATCATCACCAAGTGCTTCGAGAGGCTGGTCCTGGCACACCTCAAAAGCTGCCTACCCCCCACACTGGATCCCTATCAGTTTGCCTACCGCAAGAACAGGAGTACGGAGGATGCCATCTCAACGGCACTTCACACCGCCCTCTCCCACCTCGACAACAGAGACACTTACGTAAGAATGCTGTTCATCGATTACAGCTCAGCATTCAACACCATTATACCATCAAAACTGATCACCAAACTCGGTAACCTGGGCATCGACCCCTCCCTCTGCAACTGGATACTGGACTTTCTAACCAACAGACCCCAGTCTGTGAGGTTAGACAAGCACACCTCTTCAACCCTCACCCTGAACACCGGCGTTCCACAGGGCTGTGTGCTGAGCCCCCTCCTCTACTCCCTCTTCACCTATGACTGCACACCTGTACATGGTACTAACACCATCATCAAGTATGCAGATGATACAACGGTGATTGGCCTCATCAGCAACAACATGAGCTGGCCTACAGGGAGGAGGTCCAGCACTTAGCAGCATGGTGCGCTGACAACAACCTGGCCCTTAACTCCAAGAAGACCAAGGAGCTCATTGTAGACTTCAGGAAGTCCAGAGGCGGCACGCACACCCCCATCCACATTAACAGGACGGAGGTGGAACGTGTTTCTAGCTTCAGGTTCCTGGGAGTCAACATCTCCGATGACCTCTCTTGGACCCACAATACCTCTACTCTGATCAAGAAGGCTCATCAGCGTCTCTTCTTCCTGAGGAGACTGAAGAAGGTCCATCTGTCTCCTCAGATCCTGGTGAACTTCTACCGGTGCACCATCGAGAACATCCTTACCAACTGCATCACAGTATGGTATGGCAACTGCTCTGTCTCCGACCGGAAGGCATTGCAGAGGGTGGTGAAAATTGCCCAACGCATCACCGGTTCCTCGCTCCCCTCCATTGAGTCTGTCCAAAGCAAGCGCTGTCTGCGGAGGGCGCTCAGCATCGCCAAGGACTGCTCTCACCCCAACCATGGACTGTTTACCCTCCTACCATCCGGGAGGCGCTACAGGTCTCTCCGTTGCCGAACCAGCAGGTCGAGGAACAGCTTCTTTCCGGCGGCTGTCACTCTACTCAACAACGTACCTCGGTGACTGCCAATCACCACCCCCCCCCCCCCCCCCCCGCGGACACTTATTATTATTTATTCAAATCGTTTGCTATGTCGCTCTTCAAGGGAGATGCTAAATGCATTTCGTTGTCTCTGTACTGTACACTGACAATGACAATTAAAATTGAATCTGAATCTGAATCTGAATCTGACTAAACATTATTCCCTTATCATGTATCTATACACTGTAAATGGCTCAATTGTAATAGAAACATAGAAACATAGACATAGAAATTAGGTGCAGGAGTAGGCCATTCGGCCCTTCGAGCCTGCACCGCCATTCAATATGATCATGGCTGATCATCCAACTCAGTATCCCGTACCTACGCCTTCTCTCCATACCCCCTGATCCCCTTAGCCAGAAGGGTCACATCTAACTCCCTCTTAAATATAGCCAATGAACTGGCCTCAACTACCCTCTGTGGCAGAGAGTTCCAGAGATTCACCACTTTCTGTGTGAAAAAAGTTCTTCTCATCTCGGTTTTAAAGGATTTCCCCCTTATCCTTAAGCTGTGACCCCTTGTCCTTGACATCCCCAACATCGGGAACAATCTTCCTGCATCTAGCCTGTCCAACCCCTTAAGAATTTTGTAAGTTTCTATAAGATCGCCTCTCAATCTCCTAAATTCTAGAGAGTATAAACCAAGTCTATCCAGTCTTCCTTCATAAGACAGTCCTGACATCCCAGGAATCAGTCTGGTGAACCTTCTCTGCACTCCCTCTATGGCAATAATGTCCTTCCTCACCAAGACCCTGTACAACTGCAGTAGAACCTCCCTGCTCCTATACTCAAATCCTTTTGCAATGAAAGCTAACATACCATTCGCTTTCTTTACTGCCTGCTGCACCTGCATGCCTACCTTCAATGACTGGTGTACCATGACACCCAGGTCTCGCTGCATCTGCCCCTTTCCCAATCGGCCACCATTTAGATAATAGTCTGCTTTCCCGTTTTTGCCACCAAAATGGATAACCTCACGTTTATGCACATTATACTGCATCTGCCAAACATTTGCCCACTCACCCAGCCTATCCAAGTCACCTTGCAGTCTCCTAGCATCCTCCTCACAGCTAACACTGCCCCCCAGCTTAGTGTCATCCGCAAACTTGGAGATATTGCCTTCAATTCCCTCATCCAGATCATTAATATATATTGTAAATAGTTGGGGTCCCAGCACTGAGCCTTGCGGTACCCCACTAGTCACTGCCTGCCATTGTGAAAAGGACCCGTTTACTCCTACTCTTTGCTTCCTGTTTGCCAGCCAGTTCTCTATCCACATCAATACTGAACCCCCAATGCAGTGTGCTTTAAGTTTGTATACTAATCTCTTATGTGGGACCTTGTCAAAAGCCTTCTGGAAGTCCAGATACACCACATCCACTGGTTCTCCCCTATCCACGCTACTAGTTACATCCTCGAAAAATTCTATAAGATTCGTCAGACATGATTTACCTTTCGTAAATCCATGGTGACTTTGTCCAATGATTTCACCACTTTCCAAATGTGCTGCTATCCCATCTTTAATAACTGACTCTAGCAGTTTCCCCACTACCGATGTTAGACTAACTGGTCTGTAATTCCCCTTTTTCTCTCTCCCTCCCTTCTTAAAAAGTGGGGTTACGTTTGCTACCCGCCAATCCTCAGGAACTACTCCAGAATCTAAAGAGTTTTGAAAGATTATTACTAATGCATCCACTATTTCTGGAGCTACTTCCTTAAGTACTCTGGGATGCAGCCTATCTGGCCCTGGGGATTTATCGGCCTTTAATCCATTCAATTTACCCAACACTACTTCCCGGCTAACCCGGATTTCACTCAATTCCTCCAACTCCTTTGACCTGCGGTCCCCTGCTATTTCCGGCAAATTATTTATGTCTTCCTTAGTGAAGACGGAACCAAAGTAGTTATTCAATTGGTCCGCCATATCCTTGTTCCCCATGATCAACTCGCCTGTTTCTGACTGCAAGGGACCTACATTTGTTTTAACTAATCTCTTTCTTTTCACATAATCATGTATTGTTTTTCCGCTGATGGGATAGCACACTACAATAGCTTTTCATTGTACCTCAGTACATGTGATAATAATCTAAACTGTAAACCCCGGGAACCGATGGTGGGCACCCAAGGGGCTGAAAGGAGCAGCTGCTGATAATGGGCCCAACATGCAAAATGACACAAGCCTGCAGTGGTCATTATGGGGCAAGGTGCAGTGGTCATATTGGGGCAAGATGATCATTATGGGGCAAGGTGCAGTGGGCAATGGGCAGTGGAGGAGGCAATGAAATGTAAAGTTTCCAAAGTTGCTGATGATATGTCTGACAAGGTCATTATGGTTCTGTAACAGGAGATGGGGAGAGTAGGTGTACACCCGGCCAGTGGGGCAATCAGAATACAGTTTGCTATCGAAATGAAGAGATTACATGTGGAACAGAGCAGTAGTACCGCCCACTGCACCTTGCCCCATAGTGCCCACTGCCCACTGCACCTTCCCCATACTGCCCACTGCATCTTCCCCATACTGCCCACTGCCCACTGCACCTTCCCCATACTGCCCACTGCCCACTGCACCTTCCCCATACTGCCCACTGCCCACTGCACCTTCCCCATACTGCCCACTGCACCTTCCCCATACTGCCCACTGCCCACTGCACCTTCCCCATACTGCCCACTGCCCACTGCACCTTCCCCATACTGCCCACTGCATCTTCCCCATACTGCCCACTGCATCTTCCCCATACTGCCCACTGCACCTTCCCCATACTGCCCACTGCACCTTCCCCATACTGCCCACTGCACCTTCCCCATACTGCCCACTGCCCACTGCACCTTCCCCACACTGCCCACTGCAGCTCACCCTATACTAACCACAGCATGCTGATCAACACACCTTGCCCTATACTGGCCCCCTGTTCCTCCACTTCCCACTCACCCTGCCCCCCCTCCCACCCCCCACTTCCCCCCACCCCCTGCCCCCCACAGCCGTGCCGTGCCTACCCCTGCAGGGTGATGGTGGTGCGACGGGTCAGCATATCCCAAATCCGGGCTGTGCGGTCACAGGATGTGGAGGCCACGCGCTGTCCGTCTGGGCTGAACCGGCACCGTGTCACCGTGCTGCCGTGCTGCTCTGTGCCGAGACACTACACATGTATCCGGGTATTGGCTCACACAGAGAGAGGGTGGAGCGGAGAGGGTGGGACGGGACGGGTGGATGGGACGGGTGGGGGTGGGGGTGGATGGGACGGGTGGGGGTGGGGTGGATGGGACGGGTGGGGGTGGATGGGACGGGTGGGGGTGGGGGTGGGGGTGGATGGGACGGGTGGATGGGACGGGTGGGGGTGGGGGTGGATGGGACGGGTGGGGGTGGGGGTGGATGGGACGGGTGGGGGTGGGGTGGATGGGACGGGTGGGGGTGGGGTGGGACGGGTGGGGGTGGGGTGGACGGGACGGGTGGGGGTGGGGTGGATGGGACGGGTGGGGGTGGGGTGGGACGGGTGGGGGTGGGGTGGATGGGACGGGTGGGGGTGGGGGTGGATGGGACGGGTGGGGGTGGGGTGGATGGGACGGGTGGGGGTGGGGTGGATGGGACGGGTGGGGGTGGGGTGGATGGGAAGGGTGGGGGTGGGGTGGATGGGAAGGGTGGGGGTGGGGGTGGATGGGACGGGTGGGGGTGGGGTGGATGGGACGGGTGGGGGTGGGGTGGATGGGATGGGTGGGGGTGGGGTGGATGGGACGGGTGGGGGTGGGGTGGATGGGATGGGTGGGGGTGGGGGTGGATGGGATGGGTGGGGGTGGGGTGGACGGGACGGGTGGGGGTGGGGGTGGATGGGACGGGTGGGGGTGGGGTGGATGGGACGGGTGGGGGTGGGAAGGTTGGGGGGTGTGGGTCGTGGCTGTGTGAACAGGGAGGGATGGTGAGGGTAGAGTGGCTGACAGCGGGTCATTGGGCAGGGATAAGGGACAGTCACAAGCCCTCCCCTTCTCATACCCAGCAGCGCCTCCATCCCTCCTACCTCCACATCTATCCTCCAGCCCTCAACCCAACTACCTGTCCTCTTCCCTCTGGTGCATTCCCAGCCCCTCGTGTTCTTCTCTTCACCTCCCCCCCCCCCCCCTCCCCTTCCATCACCTCCTGGCTCATTACGTGCCCCTCTCTCTCTCTCTCACATCATCTCCTCCTCTCCCCTACCCGTCCCCACCCGCCCCCTTCCCCCCCCCCTCCCCCTCTTCTCCCCTCCCCCCTACCCTGCAGGCTGGCGATGGGGTAGCCGGAGTCGGATGCTCGGATGTAGACGGCATTGTTGATGTCACTCCCACACACCACGTGCCGCCCGTCGAAGGAGATGTCACAGCAGGTCAGGGGGCGGTGGTGCACTACTGCCCACTGAGGGGGACAAAGCAGTTAAATCAGTCCCGGCCGGGCAGAGGCCATTCTGCGCGCTGACCTCTGCTGTCCCGCAAAATCATCTCTCTTCCTGCCCACTGACCCGCTCCCATGAAAATGTGTCCAATCCGTTCAGCCATCCCTCCCCAGGCCCATTGACCAGATCGTCAGACACTGTGAGGCAGTGGCTCTACCCGCTGCACCACTGCCAAGGCTGCTCATTTAATTTATTTCCATTATTTCAAGTAGCACTCCAATCTTGCACCACCCTGCTGTTTTGTATTTGTTGCTGTGTTTATCATTACTGTTTGTGAGCTTGATGTGAACAAGGAGTTTCATGATATGTGACAATAAACTAATCTGATCTAAAGCTGCCTCACTGGCTATTTCCAGCATCCTGCTTTATTTCAGATGTTCACTATCTACGGTATTTTATTTCTGGCCCAAGTATAAGACTAGGGTGAGGAGATGCGTCTCTATATTAGATTTGAGATTGCTGAGAGATGATGAAATAGGTGTGTGCATGTGTAATGGGAGTTGTAACTGTTCTACAGTGGGTGTGTAGAATTCTGAACAAACACCTACCAGAACTTTGCCCGTTTCAACATCCCATGCCTTCAGCGATTTGTCCCAGGAGGAGGTGAACAGTCTGCAGTTGGAACACAAAAGCAGACTCAGGCTTGTTCTTGATGGGCGGGTGGATGAGGGGTGGGTGGTGATGGGCGGGTGTGGGGTGGATGCTGAGGGGCGGGTGTGGGGTGATGAGGGCGGGTGTGGGGTGGTGAGGGGCGGGTGTGGGGTGGTGAGGGCGGGTGTGGGGTGGTGAGGGACGGGTGTGGGGTGGTGAGGGGCGGGTGTGGGGTGGTGAGGGCGGGTGTGGGGTGGATGAGGGCGGGTGTGGGGTGGGTGTGGGGTGAGTGTGGGGTGGATGAGGGCGGGTGTAATCCTGTCCATCTAGTTCAGTGAGCGGATGTACCCACCAGTTGGATGGGTTACCACCTGCAGTACCGTACAGAGCAGCTTGTGCATTGGAGGCTGTGTGTGGAAGGGGTCAGCTGGCAGATGGGCTGAGACAGATAATCACCTTTGGTTGTCGGGACTGAGGCAGCACTCGGTGACGGGAGCAGAGTGCAGCCTGTAGTCGCATACTTGGCATCTGGTCGCCACGTCCTGTAGTGGGTGAACAAGGAAAGCTCAGTCACTGCCCCTCCCACACCACACACAGCCATGGGGGCCATCCCGCCTCCCTCCCTCCCACACCACCCCATACTAGACTAAGTGAGACCCGTTGGGTCCCAGCATCACATGGGAGGGCCGGTCACCAACGCAATATTCCACCTCTCCACCAATTCCAATACTGCTCGCCAGTGGGCGGGGGGGGGGGGGGGGGGGGCTGTCTGTTGCGCTAGTATGGGTGTTGCGGGCTGAAGGTACTGGTTTCCAGAGGGCTAATATAGACATTGTGGGCCGTATGGATGCATGAGCAGGCATCCAACTGTTGCAACAATCTTAAAAGCCAAGCCAAGGCAAACAATTGGGCTGCAGACACCCGACAACCAAAATTCATTTTGTGAACACAAACTTGTTAAAAAAGGCGGCAGCCACTTTACAGCTGCATCGAGGGGACTCACCGTGGAGTAGACGTGCGTTCAGTGTTATTCGCAGCTCAGAGAGCCGTGACCCTCTCGCTTCCAGGTCTGGCAGAGACTGAGTGAGGCACGACACTTCCTTGTTTTATAGTCCCTCCCCCTGCCGCCAGCGGGGCAGCAGAGAGAATGGGGAATTTTGTAAAAACATTAATATATCTCTAATTTTTCATCGACGGAAAAATTCTCCACATTCATACGGCGGAGGGGGGCTCTGAGCGAGGTGGCCAAAAATGACGGCCGTAGGTGGCGGCGTTCTCTCAGAAATCACAGCACAGTTGGCCAAAAGCGTTCAAGATCAGAGATTTAGTAATATAGATAGATATATATATCACACATAGTAAGTAGGTGCTTCAGTGACTGATGTACAAGGACACCCAGGTCTCGTTGCACCTCCCCTTTTCCTAATCTGACACAATTCAGATAATAATCTGCTTCTTCTTTTTCCTACCAGTGGTTAGCCTCACATCTATCCACATTATACTGCATCTGCTATGGATATGCCCACTCACCCAATCTATCCGCTACCCTGCATCCTCATAGCATCCTCCTCACAGCTCACACTGCAACCCAGCATTTTTCCCCATCCTTTATTCAATAATTGCATATGACAGTGTACCAGAAGGTACAAAAACATTCAAATGTCACATTGCATCAGGCAATCATCATAATACAATAATGTCTTCTGTATATACAATGCACTCCACCCCCACCGCGGCGACCAGTGTTCACGTAAGGCCTCCAGGGACAGGCGAGCACGGACGTAGGCCCAGAAGAGGGGCAGGCAGCCGACTCTGGTGTGACCATCGACCGCCCGCTGCCTGGACCTGCGAATGGCCATCTTGGCCAGGCCCAGGAGCAAACATACAGGGAGGTCCCATCCTCCCGAACGACCCTCCCCACTCCCTGCCTTGTGCCCAAATACCAGAAACATGGGACTAAAATGCAACCAAAACTTGAGGGGCAGTCCCTTCAGAGCCTTCAACCTCTCACACTCAGTATAGACGTGGAACACAGTCTTTTCCTCGCGGCAGGCGGCGGCCGGCAAGTCCGTGAACCGACTTAAATATTTTTTACACACCACAGCGCTGTGCAACACTCTCCACCCCAAGCCCCGATGTAAAGGGGGAGGACTCCCTTGTAGAGAGACCTCCACTGGGGACCGCTCCCGCCTTCAGGTGGTAACACGGACCACCAGGGCATGTTGGGACGGTAGACTTATGGAAGTGTGCAGCAGCAACCTGTACAGTAAACGTCTCTCCGCGTCACGGAACGGCATGCTGGCCATCCAGGAAAGACAGCTCATGTTGTGTGGGGCTGGCTCCTGGGAAAGATTCCGGAGCCTGATCCCAATGAGCAATTCCGACAGAGCGGGGTTAAGCTCGGTCGGAATTGTTCCGAGCACGCGCCTCTCCTCGACACTCACCGTGACAGAGTGATGACGGCCACCCTCGCAGTTACAACACCCCCATCCCCCTGAGATTCCTAACTGAAGTCATCATGGTAGAAGCTGGGCACATCCCGTGTGGCGGGTCGACTGATTCCCATTACCGCGAGCTTTCAGACAACGGCCCTGGCGGGGGTAAAAAATACGTGGCCAGAGCGTGCTCCGCAGGGTCCTTGCCACCCAGATTTGTGTCATCCGCAAACTTTGAGATGTTACATTAAAATTCTTCGTCACACAGAACTGTCCCGCTTCTCTCCGCTTGCACATCACACAGTCCGTCAAGTGTTTTATTGTCGTATGTCCCAGATAGAAGAATGACACGAACAGAATATGTAAACATAGCACACTGTAAACAATATAATAAACAAGAAAAATGTTCAGTGTATGTGTGAGCAATAATAATATTGGGACTGTGTTGCCAGCTACTGTACATAAAGTTCTGTGTGGATAACGTTGTCCCTGAGGAGACTGTACACTGTTTCCCCAACAACAAGCCCTGGGTCACCAGTGACATAAAGGCCCTTCCCAACCAGAAGAGGAGGGCCATCAGGAATGGTGACAGGGGGGAGGTGAAACGGGTGCAGAAAGACCTGAAGACGAGGCTGAGACAGGGCAAGGACAACTACAGGAGCTGAAACTTCACCAGAACATGAGGTGTGGGACGGGATGAAGAGTATTACAGGCTACAAGAAGACTAGTGGCCTGGGGAGGGAAAGCAATCAGGACTGGGCCAACAACCTAAACCTGTTTTTAATAGATTTGATGGCGGGGCCTATGGCCACCCTTGCCCCTGCTCCCTGACAGACTCTCCTCCACAATCCCCCTGGTCCACTTCCTCTGCCCTTTCTTTGTCGCACCTGACTATCAAGGTTGAGCAGCTGAGAAACGAGCTGCGCAAACAGCGCCCAGGCAAAGCCACGGGTCCCAATGGTGTCAGCCTGAGGTACTCAAGGCGTGTGTGTGTGTCAGCCAGTTGTATGGAGTACTCCAGCACATCTTCAACCTGAGCCTGGAGAGGGTTCCTGTGATACGGAAGACATCCTGCCTGGTTCCGGTACCAAAGAGGACATGTCCCAGCTCCCCAAGTGACTACAGACCGGTGGTGCTGACTTCACACATCATGGTGTCCCTGGAGAGGCTGATGCTCACTTATCTGCGACCACTGGTTAAACCTTCACTGGACCCCTGCAGTTCACTTACCAAACAAAGATGGGGGTTGAGGACGCCATCATCCATCTGCTCCATCATTCCTGTGCTCACCTGGATAAGCTGGGAAGCACTGTGAGATTCATGTTTTTTTACTTCTCCTGTGCTTGACACCATCCTACCTGCACTGGCTATTGAGCAAACTGACAAAGATGCGGGTGGATGCTCCATTGGGGTCCTGACTGGACAACCACAATATGCCAGGCTACAGAACTGTGTCTCAGACATGATAGTGAGCAACACAGGGGCCTACAGGGGGCGGTCCTCTCTTCCTTCCTGTTCACCATCTACACCTCGGACCAAGTCAGGAATGCGCCAACCACCAATCAGAGCCTTCATGGACGACCTGACTGTCACCACTGAGTCAGTGCCAGGTGGATCCTGCAGGGGTTGGAGAAGCTGATTGGATGGGCAAGGATGAGGTTTAAGCCAGGAATATCAAGGTGACTGGTGCTGAAGAAGGGCAAAGTTATGGACAGGTTCCGCTTCAGCATCAAAGGGACACCAATCCTAACTGTCTCAAAAAGGCCAGTGAAGAGTCTTGGCAAGGTGTTTAACAGCAGCCTGAAGGATACAGCATCTGTCCAGGCAACCTGTCAGGAGCTGGAGAGTTGGTTAAGAGCAGTGGACCGGTCGGGGCTTCCCGGAAAGTTCAAGGCATGGATTTACCGGCATGGTTTCCTGCCAAGGATACTCTGGCCACTGCTTGTCTACAAAGTCCCAATATCCATCGTAGAGAGATTGGAGAGGAAAGTCAGCAGCTTTCTCAGAAGGTGGCTGGGACTGCCCAGGAGCTTTAGCAGCATTGCCCTTTACGGAAATAACATCAAGTTCCAGCTGCCCCTGAAGCCCCTGGAGGGGGAGTTTAAGGTGACTCGGGCCAGAGAGGTAATGTTGTACAGGGACTCCAGCGACACCAAGGTGGCTCAAGCAGGGGTGGAGGTGAAAACTGGGAGGAAGTGGAGAGCCGGTGAAACCGTGCTGCAAGCAGAGTCTCGGATACGCCACAGAGTCCTGGTGGGAGCAGTGACTCGGGAAGAGCAGGCCTGGGAATCTTCCCATCTCCCCAGTTTGACAAGGCCAAGAGGAAGGAGAGGCGCAGGCTGGTCCAGGAGGAAGTGAGGGCAGTGGTGGAGGAGGAGAGGTGTACCAGAGCAGTTGGATTGAGGCAGCAGGGAGCCTGGACAAGGTGGGAGCAGGCCATGGACCGAAAAGTCACATGGACTGAGCTCTGGCAGGCTGAACCACAGCGCATCAAGTTCCTGGTCCAGGCAGTGTATGATGCCCTGCCCAGCCCATCGAACCTCTTCATCTGGGGCAAAGCGGAATCTCCAGATTGCCCGCAATGCTCAGGCAAGGGGACGTTGGAACACATCCTGAGCTGTTGCCCAAAGGCTCTTGGGCAGGGCCGGTACACATGGCATCACGACCAGGTTCTCAAACCCATTGCAGAAGCCACCAGCATGGGAATCAGCAGCTGCAGACGATAACGCCCCACCACCCAGATGATCACCTTCGTGAAGGCCGGAGTGCAGCTGCCAAGAACCACAGCAGCCAGGAATCCGTCAGGAATCCATCAGGAATACTGGCGACTGCGCAGGACTGGCAGCTTTCCGTAGACCTGGTGAAACAGCTGAGGTTCCCACAGCACATTGCCACGACCACCCTGAGGCCAGATATCCTCCTGGTCTCAGAGGCGACCAAAAACATCGTCTTGTTGGAACTGACAGTGCCGTGGGAGGACCGTCTGGAGGAGGCCCAAGAGAGGAAGATGGCCAAGTATGAAGAGCTGGTCATAGACTGCTGCAAGCAGGGCTGGAAGGCAAGGTGTATGCCCATCGAGGTTGGCTGCAGAGGTTTTGCAGGGCAATCGCTCTACAAAGCCTTGAGTGCACTGGGCATCAACGGAGTGGAGAGGAGAAGAGCCATCAAGAACACCACAGAGGCAGCGGAGAAGGCCTCGAGATGGCTCTGAATCAGGAGAGAAGGTCCATGGGGAGGAGCGAATGCCACCTGAACACAAGTCGTGGTCTGATCAACCACGGCTGGGTCGCCTGGGTGAGGGTGTCTGATGTTGAAAGATCCGAAACACCCAATGACCCCAGGTTACATCACTGATAATGTGTTCAGGAGCATCTATCGATGTATTTGTATCAACTCGGACTCCTGCCATCTGCAAACGTTTCAGATAACTCTGCAATTGTGGGCTGCATCACTGCTGGGGGTGCTTTCTTCAGTCGCTGCCTTTATGCAGGAAGAAGCAGCACAACTGAGTGGTCGGACTTCCCAAAGTGAGGGCACGGGATGGAGCAATAGGCATCTCTGATGGCCGTAAAGTAGTGGTCTAGGGTATTTGTTCCTCTGGTGCTGCAGGACACGTGCTGGGGGTAGTTAGGAAGTGATTTCTTCAGGCTGGCTTTGTTGAAGTCTCCGGCTATGATCATAAAGGAGTTGGTGTACAGCTCATCCAGTACTAGACAGACGGCTCCCTGGGGTGGGATGTAGACCGCGGTCAGGATGATGGAGGTGAATTCCCTCGGGAGGTTCCAGGTGTGGGGAGCAGGAGTTGGACAGGATTTGCTGCATCTGAGTATCACAAAGATGAGGCAGACGCCAGCCACCATCTCTCCCTTTCCCCGATTCTTGCATTCGGTCCATGTGGTGGATGGAAACACCTTTGGGCTGGATGGCTGAGTCTGGGGAGCTGGGGATGAGCCATGTCTCTGTGAAACAGAACACAGAGCAGTCCCTCAGCTCCCTTTCTCTCACATCTCTCCCGGTGCCCCCGCACAACCCGTCCCAGCTGTCTCCCGCTGCACCCCACACAGCCTGGCCCTTCTCTCTCCCCCTGCACCTCACACAGCCCATCCCATCTGTCTCCCCCTGCACCCCACACTGCCCATCCCGCCTTTCTCTCCGTCAATGGTTCCTTTATTGTCGTGCACCAAGGTTCAGTGAGATTCTTTTTTTGCATATTGATTACAGTGCTTTCAGAAAGTATTCAGACCCCTTCACTTTTTCCACATTTTGTTATGTTACAGCCTTATTCTAAAATAGATTAAATTCTTTTTTTTAATCATCTATCTGCACACAATACCCATACTATTGCTCTTGCTATTGAGGGAGTGCAGTGCAGGTTTATAAGGTTAATTTCCGGGATGGCGGGACTGTCATATGCTGCGAGAATGGAGCGGCTGGGCTTGTACACTCTGGAGTTTAGAAAGATGAGAGGGGATCTTATTGAAACATATAAGATTATTAGGGTTTGGACACACCAGAGGCAAGAAACATGTTCCCGATGTTGGGGGTAGTCCAGAACCAGGGGCCACAGTTTAAAAATAAGGAGGTAAGCCATTTAGAACGGAGACGAGGAAACACTTTTTCACACACAAAGTTGTGAGCCTGTGGAATTCTCTACCTCAGAGGGCAGTGGACGCCGGTTCTCTGGATACTTTCAAGAGAGAGCTAGATATAACCATAACCATATAACAATTACAGCACGGAAACAGGCCATCTCGACCCTTCTAGTCCGTGCCGAACACATAATCTCCCCTAGTCCCATATACCTGCGCTCAGACCATAACCCTCCATTCCCTTCCCATCCATATAACTATCCAATTTATTTTTAAATGATAAAAACGAACCTGCCTCCACCACCTTCACTGGAAGCTCATTCCACACAGCTACCACTCTCTGAGTAAAGAAGTTCCCCCTCATGTTACCCCTAAACTTCAGTCCCTTAATTCTCATGTCATGTCCCCTTGTTTGAATCTTCCCTATTCTCAGTGGGAAAAGCTTTTCCACGTCAACTCTGTCTATCCCTCTCATCATTTTAAAAACCTCTATCAAGTCCCCCCTTAACCTTCTGCGCTCCAAAGAATAAAGCCCTAACTTGTTCAACCTTTCTCTGTAACTTAGTTGCTGAAACCCAGGCAACATTCTAGTAAATCTCCTCTGTACTCTCTCTATTTTGTTGACAAGATAGGGCTCTTAAAGATAGTGGAGCCAGGGGATATGGGGAGAAGGCAGGAACAGGGTACTGATTGGGGAAGATCAGCCATGATCAGATTGAATGGCGGTGCTAGCTCGAAGGGCCGAATGGCCTACTGCTGCACCTATTGTCTATAATAAAAAAGCGAAAGCAGGTGTTGGGAAATGTTTTCAAAGTAATTAAAAATAAATAACTGAAATATCACATTTACATAAGTATTCTGACCCTTTACTCAGTAATTTGTTGAGGCACCTTTGGCAGCGATTACAGCCTCAAGTCTTCTTGGGTATGACGCTACAAGCTTGGCACACCTGTATTTGGGTAATTTCTCCGATTCTTCTCTGCAGATCCTCTCAAGCTTTGTCAGGTTGGATGGGGAGCGTCAATTCATAGGCTGGGCCACTCAAGGACATTCACAGACTTGTCACAAAGCCACTCCTGCGTTGTCTGGGCTGTATGCTTAGGGTCGTTGTCCTTTTGGAAGGTGAAGCTCCGCCCCAGTCTGAGGTCCAGAATGCTCTGGAGCAGGTTTTCATCAAGGATCTCTTTGTGCTTTGCTCCGTTCATCTTTCCCTCGATCCTGACTAGTCTCCCAGTCCCTGCCGTTGAAAAACACCCCACAGAATGATGCTGCCACCACCATGCTTCACTGTAGGTCTGGTATTGGCCAGGTGATGAGCAGTGCCCGGTTTCCTCCAGACATTACGCTTGGCATTCAGGCCAAAGAGTTCAATCTTGGTTTCATCAGACTAGAGAATCTTGTTTATCAAGCCTTTTGGCAAATTAAGGGGATAAAATTGGTCCATTGGAGAGACAGAGTGGACAGCTATCTGCAGAGCCAAAAGAGATGGGGGAGATATTGAACAATTTTTTTTCTTCGGTATTCACCAAGGAGAAGGATATTGAATTATGTGAGGTAAGGGAAACTAGTAGAGTAGCTATGGATACTATGAGTTTCAAAGTAAAAGAAGTACTGACACTTTTGAAAAATATAAAAGTGGATAAGTCTCCAGGTCCTGACAGGATATTCCCTAGGACATTGAGGGAAGTTAGTGTAGAAATAGCCGGGGCTATGACAGAAATATTTCAAATGTCATTAGAAACGGGAATAGTCCCCGAGGATTGGCGTACTGCGCATGTTGTTCCATTGTTTAAAAAGAGTTCTAAGAGTAAACCTAGCAATTATAGACCTGTTAGTTTGACTTCAGTGGTGGGCAAATTAATGGAAAAGATACTTAAGAGATAATATATATAAGCATCTGGATAAACAGGATCTGATTAGGAACAGTCAACATGGATTTGTGTCTGGAAGGTCATGTTTGACTAATTTTCTTGAATTTTTTGAAGAGGTTACTAGGGAAATTGACGAGGGTAAAGCAGTGGATGTTGTCTATATGGACTTTAGTAAGGCCTTTGACAAGGTTCCTCATGGAAGGTTGGTTAAGAAGGTTAAACTGTTGGGTATAAATGCCGGAATAGCAAGATGGATTCAACAGTGGCTGAATGGGAGACGCCAGAGGGTAATGGTGGATGGCTGTTTGTCGGGTTGGAGGCAGGTGACTAGTGGGGTGCCTCAGGGATCTGTGTTGGGTCCTTTGTTGTTTGTCATGTACATCAATGATCTGGATGAAGGTGTGGTAAATTGGATTAGTAAGTATGCAGATGATACCAAGATAGGGGGTGTTGTGGATAATGAAGAGGATTTCCAAAGTCTACAGAGTGATTTAGGCCATTTAGAAGAATGGGCTGAAAGATGGCAGATGGAGTTTAATGCTGATAAATGTGAGGTGCTACACCTTGGCAGGACAAATCAAAATAGGACGTACATGGTAAATGGTAGGGAATTGAAGAATACAGTTGAACAGAGGGATCGTGCATAGTTCCTTGAAGGTGGAATCTCATATAGATAGGGTGGTAAAGAAAGCTTTTGGTATGCTAGCCTTTATAAATCAGAGCATTGAGTATAGAAGCTGGGATGTAATATTAAAATTGTACAAGGCATTGGTGAGACCAAATCTGGAGTATGGTGTACAATTTTGGTTGCCCAATTATAGGAAGGATGTCAACAAAATAGAGAGAGTACAGAGGAGATTTACTACAATGTTGCCTGGGTTTCAACAACTAAGTTACAGAGAAAGGTTGAATAAGTTAGGTCTTTATTCTCTGGAGCGCAGAAGGTTAAGGGGGGACTTGATAGAGGTCTTTAAAATGATGAGAGGGATAGACAGAGTTGATGTGGACAAGCTTTTCCCTTTGAGAATAGGGAAGATTCAAACAAGAGGACATGACTTGAGAATTAAGGGACAGAAGTTTAGGGGTAACATGAGGGGGAACTTCTTTACTCAGAGAGTGGTAGCGGTGTCGAATGAGCTTCCAGTGGAAGTGGTGGAGGCAGGTTCGTTGGTATCATTTAAAAATAAATTGGATAGGCATATGGATGAGAAGGGAATGGAGGGTTATGGTATGAGTGCAGGCAGGTGGGACCAAGGGAAAATAATTGTTCGGCACGGACTTGTAGGGCCGAGATGGCCTGTTTCCGTGCTGTAATTGTTATATGGATATATGGTTAAAAGCGGGCTGTAATGTGCCTTTTACAGAGGAGTGGCTTCTACCGTAAAGGCCTGATTGGTGGATCAGGCCTTTACTGCAGATACGTATGGAAGGTTCTCCCATCTCCACAGAGGAACTCTGGAGCTCTGTCAGAATGACCATCGGGTTCTTGGTCACCTCCCTGATGAAGGTGGGAAGGGTGAAGAAGTTCTTTCAAACAAATTCCCCCTCCTTCCCCACCTCGCCCCGATCCGACAGGAGAAGCCGGAGAGTCCCGCCTGGAGAAGCGAGTGATTGACAGCAACCCTCCGGTCACCGTGCGAATCCCGCAACCAGTGTTGCTTCGGCCTCTCACACATCACGCCTCAATACACAGGCACACACACCACACTCACAGAGCTGGTTTCAGCTGCCCGAAGCAGGAGCCCACCGCCCATGAAAAGCGCTTGTTGTGATTCCTGAGGCGAAGAGTAGGGAAGATTCAAACAAGGGGACATGACTTGAGAATTAAGGGACTGAAGTTTAGGGGTAACATGAGGGGGAACTTCTTTACTCAGAGAGTGGTAGCTGTGTGGAATGAGCTTCCAGTGAAGGTGGTGGAGGCAGGTTCGTTTTTATCATTTAAAAATAAATTGGATAGTTATATGGATGGGAAGGGAATGGAGGGTTATGGTCTGAGCGCAGGTGTATGGGACTAGGGGAGATTATGTGTTCGGCACGGACTAGAAGGGTCGAGATGGCCTGTTTCCGTGCTGTAATTGTTATATGGTTATATGGTTATATGGAACCCCCTCGGGTAAGCTGAACATCGGGAGGGTTGTGCAAAATGAGAAGACGTTTCCCAGGGAATACCGGAGCATCTCACATAAAACTTAAACATTTCACACATAATAAAAACAATCCAGTCCATGATAAAACAGTACTAAAAGTTAAAAAGTGCAGATAAAAACAGCAACAATACGAGCATAAAACTTGGTACGTTCGATAATGTATTTCGAGGGGAGGTCACACAACTGTCTGAACTTTGCAAGTAGGACGGCAGGGTCATCCATCGTCTCTGCAGGCACTAGGACCTGTCCACTCGCATCTAAAACAGCAGGCTCAAATGTGAAACTATCGGCACGTTTCATTGCCTCTGGGCCAGCTAGGTTGAGTAATACAGAAGCACGCACATCACGAGGATCGTTGCGATACATAGTGAGTGTAGTCATGCTCGAAAAGACGCCAGTGTTCAGCAATGTCAGAGTCAAAGATCAGAGGACTAGGATGGCGAGACGAGTTTGCCATGATAGAGATAACCGGCACATCAACAAATTAAAACAAAAAATCCGATAAACGTGAACGGAGCAGGGAAGGCTCATTCTCTGACACCATGTAATGAGTCGAGTCAAACACATTTCAAGACACAACACATGTTTATTAAATCTACGTACAGCATCAGTCTGCAGCACATTACAGTTCCTTGTAGCTACTCATACTGAACGGCGTAGGCAAGCTCTTGGTAATATGAATCGCATATTAGGTAGAGCAACTACTAACAAGCACTACAATTGGCTAGTAGGAAATAACCAATCTACAGCTTCCACAGCTGTCTGTGGCAGTGAATTCCACAGTTCACCACCCTCTGACAAGGAATTCCTGCTCATCTCCTTCCAAAAGGAACGTCTTTTAATTCTGAGGCTGTGGCCACTGGTCCTAGACTCTCCCACTAGTGGAAACATCCTCTCCACATCCACTCCATCCTGGCTTTTACCAGGCTGGGACAGACTGCAATAGCTTCACACTGTGTCCCAAGGCTCGTGTCTTGTCATGCATCACCCAAGGCAGCAGAGACTTTACAGGGCTCGAAATTAGCAGTTGCCTGGGTGCCAATGGCAATCAACAGTCCCATCGGGCAACCTAAAGGCTATGCCATTTTGCCCGGCTTGGCAAGCACCCGGGACACCTATCGTTTAATTCTGAGCGGGTCCCCACTCTATCTCTCTCTCTCTGTCACTCTCCCTCTCCGCCCGCCATCCGTGTCTGGGTCTCGGCTCTTGGGTTTCGGGTCTTGGGTGTCCGCCCGGCACGGCCAGCCGCCTTATACATGCGCACTGCCACGGCCTGCACATCCTCCACCTGCATATGCGAACAACCACGGCCAGCATATCATCGGCTGTGGCTGTGCGGCCCTGCACATGCACACTGCCATGGCAACTGGTCGGCATTGGCCACTTTCTCCCTTCCTTTGCATTGTGGGAGATCTGGCCGCCATTGCTGTCCGGTCGCTGCCTCACCTCGACCGCTGAAAACCAATGCAGAATCACTCGCTGGAGCTGGAGTAACTCCCTGGAGTAACTCTTGCTTCTTGGTTTCCTGGTCCTCCAAAAATATTTGAAATATTGGACGTGGCTGCAGGAGGATCGGGCCTGGGAACTTAATATTCAGGGTTATACATCCTATAGAAAGGACAGGCAGGTGGGCAGAGGAGAGGGGGTAGCTCTGCTGGTGAGGGATGGAATTCAGTCCCTTGCGAGGGAAGACATAGGGACTGACGAGGTAGGGTCACTGTGGATTGAGTTGAGGAATTGTAAAGGCAAGAAGACACTAATTGGTGTTATTTACAGACCCCCAAATAGTAGCCCGGATGTAGGGAGTAAGTTGCAGCAGGAGTGAAAACTGGCATGTAACAAAGGTAATGCCACTGTGGTGATGGGGGATTTCAATATGCAGGTAGACTGGGAAAATCAGGTTGGTTCAGGAACCCAAGAAAGAAAGTTTGTGGAATGCCTCAGAGATGGATTCTTAGAGCAGCTTGTAATGGAGCCGACCAGAGAAAAGGCAATTCTGGATTTAGTGTTGTCCAATGAACCAGATATGATAAGAGAACTAGAGGTAAAGGAACCGCTTGGAGGTAGTGATCATAATATGATTAGTTTTAATCTGCAATTTGAGAAGGAGAACGTTAAATCGGAAGTGTCAGTGATGCAGTTGAACAAAGGGGACTATGAAGGCATGAGAGGGGAGCTGGCCAAGGTAGACTGGAAAGGGATCCTAGCAGCAATGACGGTGGAACAGCAATGGCAGGAATTTCTAGGCATAATACGGAAGTCTGAAAAGATGAAGTATGAAGGGAAGCTGGCCAAGAATATAAAGAAGGACTAAAAGCTTCTTTAGATATTAAGGGAAAAAGAGTAGCATAGTCAAATGTGGGTCCCTTGAAGGCAGACACGGGTGAAATTATTATGTGCAACAAGGAAATGGCAGAAGAGTTGAATAGGTACTTCGTATCTGTCTTCACTAAGGAAGACACAAACAATCTCCCAAATGTACTGGAGGAAAGGGGATCTAATGGGGTAGAGGAACTGAAAGACATTTTCATTAGGCGAGAAATAGTGCTGGGTAGGCTAATGGGACTGAAGGATGATAAATCCCCTGGACCTGATGGTCCTCAGGGAGGTGACTCTAGAAATAGTGGATGCATTAGTGATCATTTTCCAATGTTCAATAGATTCAGGATCCGTTCCTGTGGATTGGAGGATAGCTAATGTTATCCCACTTTTCCAGAAAGGAGCGAGAGACAAAGCGAGGAATTACAGACCAGTTAGCCTGACTTCGGTGGTGGAAAAGATGCTGGAGTCAATTATTAAAGAGGTAATAATGGGGCATGGATAGCAGTAAAAGGATTATTCCAAGTCAACATGGATTTATGAAAGGGAAATCATGCTTGACTAATCTTCTGGAATTTTTTGAGGATGTGACAAGTAAAATGGATGAAGGGGAGCCAGTGGATGTAGTGTATCTTGACTTTCAGAAAGCTTTTGATAAAGTCCCGCACGGGAGACTGGTGACTAAAATTAGAACACATGGTATTGGGGGTAGGATGTTGACATGGATAGAAAATTGATTGTAGGGGTGAACGGGTCCTTTTCAGAATGGCAGGCAGTGGCGAGTGGAGTGCCGCAAGGCTCGGTGTTGGGGCCGCAACTGTTTACCATATATATTAATGATTTGGAAGAGGGAATTAGGAGCAACACTAGCAAGTTTGCGGAAGACACAAAGCAGGGTGGCAGTGTGAACTGTGAAGAGGATGTTAGGAGGTTGCAGGATGACCTGGAAAGGTTGAGTGAGTGGGCAGAAGCGTGGCAGATGCAGTATAATATAGATAAATGTGAGGTTATCCACTTTGGTGGCAAAAACAAGGGGGCAGATTATTATCTCAATGGGGTTAGGTTAGGTAAGGGGGAGGTGCAGCGAGACCTGGGCGTCCTTGTACACCGGTCACTGAAAGTTGGCTTACAGGTACAGCAGGCAGTGAAGAAAGCTAATGGAATGTTCGCCTTCATAACAAGAGGATTTCAGTATAGGAGGAAAGAGGTTCTTCTGCAGTTGTATAGGGCTCTGGTGAGACCACATCTGGAGTATTGTGTGCAGTTTTGGTCTCCTAATTTGTGGAAGGAAATCCTTGTGATTGAGGCAGTGCAGCGTAGGTTCACAAGATTGATCATTGGGATGGCGGGACTGCCATATGAGAAAGATTGAAAAGACTAGGCTTGTATTCACTGGAGTTTAGAAGGATGAGGGGTTATCTTATACAAACATATAAAATTATAAAAGGACTGGACAAGGAAAAATGTTCCCAATGTTGGGCGAGTCCAGAACCAGGGGCCACAGTCTTAGAATAAAGAGGAGGTACTTTAAGACTGAGGTGAGAACAAACTTTTTAACCCAGAGAGTTGTGAATTTATAGAATTCCCTGCCACAGAGGGCAGTGGAGGCCAAGTCACTGGATCGATTTAAGAGAGAGTTAGATAGAGCTCTAGGGGCTAGTGGAGTCAAGGGATATGGGGAGAAGGCAGGCACGGGTTATTGATAGGGGACGATCAGCCATGATCACAATGAATGGCGGTGCTGGCTCGAAGGGCCGAATGGCCTCCTCCTGCACCTATTTTCTATGTTTCTATGTTCTATGTTTCTATGAAATGGAATTTAAACCACCACCACCAAACTCTAAACACTGAAAAATAACTGCCCATTGCATTTTATCTGTTTATTTATTGTGTATATATATGATCTATAGTATATAGACACACTGAACTTTTATCTCCTGTCTGTATTATGTTTACATATTCTGTTGCGCTGCAGCAAGCAAGAATTTCATTGTCCTATCTGGGACACATGACAATAAAACTCTTGACTTGTTTTGGACTTAAGCAAAAAAGGCTTCTTGGGAAAAAAGAGCTACCTTAAATTTAGTTGCGTCTGGTTGGGTATCTATGGTAGGGTAAGGACTATTCCATGCTTTAATTGTGCGGGGGAACACCATGGAGCAGCCAGCATCTCTGGATAGAAGAAATTGGGTGACGTTTCGGGTAGAAACCCTTCTTTAGATTTCCTCTGGTTTTAGTGTTTTTAGTTTAATTTAAAGATACAGTGGAAACAGGCCCTTCCGCCCACTGAGTCCACGCCGACCACTGATCACCCGTACTCTAGTTCTATCCCACACATCAGCGACATAAGTCAAGAGTCAAGAGAGTTTTATTCTCTCACATCCCAGTTAGAACAATGAAATCCTTACTTGCAGCAGCACAACAGAATATGTATACATAGTACTCTGTAAACAATGTTAAAAACGAGAAAACAAAACTCCATACAGACAGCACCCATATTCAGGATCAATTCCGGGTCTCTGGCAATTTTAGACAGCAACTTTATGGCCAATGTACTGCCCCATAGCCTTGAACTGAATGAAAAAATACAGTAGCTGTAAAGAGGGGCATAGCGTCACTTAGAGATTTAAGACTGAAACTGGATAGTTTCTTTTTCTTTAGTAACCAAAGTTATCAACGTATCATTTTTTGTGTTTTGGAAAATAAAATATAGTGGCACAGCTCGTGAACTTGCTGCCTCACACGCCAGAGATCTGTGTTTTATACGGTTCTTGGGCACTGTCTGTGTTGAATTTGCACATTCTCCCTGCAAGCATGTCGGTTTCCTCCCACATCCCAAAGACGCATTGGCTTCGTAGGTTAACTTGTCTCTTGTAAAATTGCCCCTAATGTGCAGGGAGTGGGTGAGGAAAGTGGGATAACAGAACTTGTGTGAATGGGTAGACAAAAATGCTGGAGAAACTCAGCAGGTGAGGCAGCATCGATGGAGCGAAGGAAATAGGCGATGTTTCGGGTCGAGACCCTTCTTCAGACTGATGTGAGGGTGCGAGGGGGGGATGGGGGGGGCGGGAAGAAGAAAGGGAGAGGCGGAGACAGTGGGCTGAGGGAGACCTGGGAAGCGAAGGAGAAAGCAGGGGACTACCTGAAATTGGAGGTCAATGTTCATACTCCATATAACCATATAACAATTACAGCACAGAAACAGGCCATCTCGGCCCTACAAGTCCATGCCGAACAAATTTTTTTTTTTTTTTTCCCCCTTAGTCCCACCTGCCTGCACTCATACCATAACCCTCCATTCCCTTCTCATCCATATGCCTATCCAATTTATTTTTAAATGATACCAATGAACCTGCCTCCACCACTTCCACTGGGAGCTCATTCCACACCGCCACCACTCTCTGCGTAAAGAAGTTCCCCTGGGGTGTAAACTGCCCAAGCGAAATTTGAGGTGCTGCTCCTCCAATTTACGGTGGGCCTCACTCTGGCCATGGAGGAGGCCCAGAACAGAAAGGTTGGATTCTGAATGGGAGTGGTATTTGAAGTGCTGAGACACCGGGAGATCAGGTTGGTTATTGCGAACCAAGCGGAGGGGTTGGGCGAAGCGATCGCCAAGCCTACGCTTGGTCTCACCGATGTAGGGCAGCTGACACCTAGAGCAGCAAATGAGGTTGGAGGAGGTGCAGGTGAACCTATGCCGCACCTGGAAAGACTGCTTGGGTCCGTGAATGGAGTCAAGGGGGGAGGTAAAGCGACAAGTGTAGCATTTCCTGCAGTTGCATGGGAAAGTGCCAGGAGAGGGGGTGGTTTGGGTGGGAAGGGACGAATTGACCAGGGAGTTACGGAGGGAGCGGTCTCTGCAGAAAGCCGACATGGGAGGAGATGGGAAGATATGGCCAGTGGTGGGATCCCGTTGGTAGACAAAGCTGGAGAAAATCAGCGGGTGAGGCAGCATCTATGGAGTGAAGGAATAGGCGACGTTTCGGGTCAAGACCCTTCTTCAGACTGATGTCGGGGGGTGGGGGGCAGGAAAAAGAAAGGAAGATGCGGAGACAGTAGGCTGTGGGGGAGCTGGGAATGGGAGGGGAAGGAGGGAGAAAGCAAGGACTACCTGAAATTGGAGAAGCCAATGTTCATACCACTGAGGTGTAAACTACCCAAGCAAAATATGAGGTGCTGCTCCTCCAATTTGCGGTGGGCCTCACTCTGGCCATGCAGGAGGCCCAGGACAGAAAGGTCGGATTCGGAATGGGAGGGGGAATTGAAGTACTGAGCCACAGGGAGATCAGGTTGGTTATTGCAAACTGAGTGGAAGCGAAGCGATCGCCAAGCCTGCGCTTGGTCTCACCGAGGTTGATCATACGCTGAATAATCCAACCACATTTTTGTTTGGAAGTGGAAAGAGATAATAGAAATTCATTGCAACGTGTAAAAAGAGATGAGATGCTGTATTGTAATTTTGCTGCATGTCATTGTGGTGAATATCATGACTTGATTGGAGAATATGTTTAGTTTGTGACTTTATTTGAAGCAGAAATAATATGTGAATGCTTCATTGACCATAATTCCGACTGGTAACTACGCACTTCGTCTGAGCACATTATCGCACACATCATGCAAGCCGTCTTAAATGACCACCTAAACTGTCATTTGGCAACCTAAAAAGCTGCCGAGGTTGCCTGGCTGGCAACAGGGAAAAAAAGTTATGTGAGAGCCCTGCGTTATAGGAGAAGGCAAACACTGTCACAAAGTAACTCACGATGGTTTGGGTAACATTCATACATGTCTCAATAGACAATAGATAATAGACAATAGGTGCAGAGGCAGGCCATTTGGCCCTTCGAGCCAGCACCGCCATTCAATGTGATCATGGCTGATCATCAACAATCAGTACCCCGTTCCTGCCTTCTCCCCATATCCCCTGACTCCGCTATTTTTAAGAGTCCTATCTAGCTCTCTCTTGAAAGTATCCAGATAACCTGCCTTCACCGCCCTCTGAGGCAGAGAATTCCACAGACTCACTTTTCTCATATAAGAAAAGTGTTTCCTCATATCCGTTCTAAATGGCTTACATCTTATTCTTAAAATGTGGCCCATGGTTCTGGACTCCCCCAACATCGGGAACATGTTTCCTGCAACTAGTGTGTCCAAGCCCTTAATAATCTTATATGTTTCAATGAGATTCCCTCTCATCCTTCTAAACTCCAGAGTGTACAAGACCAGCTGCTCCATTCTCTCAGCATGTGACAGTCCCGCCATCCCGGGAATTAACCTTGTAAACCTACGCTGCACTCCCTCAATAGCAAGAATGTCCTTCCTCAAATTAGGGGACCAAAACTGCACACAATACTCCAGGTGTGGTCTCACTAGGGTTCTGTACAACTGCAGAAGGTCCTCTTTACTGCTATATTCGATTCCTCTTGTTATAAAGGACAACATGCCATTTGCTTTCTTCACTGCCTGCTGTACCTGCATGCTTACTTTCATAGACTGGCGTACAAGGACCCCCAGATCCCGTTGTACTTCCCCTTTTACCAACTTGACGCCATTTAGATAGTAATCTGCCTTCCTGTTTTTGCTACCAAAGTGGATAACCTCACATTTATCTGCATTAAACTTCATCTGCCATGCATCTGCCCACTCCACCAACCTGTCCAAGTCACCCTGCATTCTCATAGCATCCTCCTCACAGTTCACACTGCCACCTAGCTTTGTGTCATCTGCAAATTTGCTAATGTTACTTTGAATCCCTTCATCCAAATCATTAATGTAAATAGCTGCGTTCCCAGCACCGAGCCTTGAGGTACCCCACTAGTCACTGCCTGCCATTCTGAAAGGAATCCATTAATCCCTACTCTTTGTTTCCTGTCTGCCAACCACTTCTCTATGCATGTAAGCACTCTACCCCCAATACCATGTGCCCTAAAATATGCCCACTAATCTCCTATGTGGGACCTTATCAAATGCTTTCAGAAAGTCCAGGTACACTACATCCACTGGCTCGCCCTTGTCCATTTTCTTATGTAACCGAGTTACATAAAAAAATTCCAGAAGATTATTCAAGCATGATTTCCCCTTCGTAAATCCATGCTGACTCGGACCGATCTTGTTACTGGTATCCAAATGTGCGACTATCTCTTCTTTTATAATTGACTCCAGCATCTTCCCCACCACCGATGTCAGGCTAACTGGAATATAATTCCCTTTTTTCTCATATTCCCCATATTCACATCATGAATATTACAGAAGACCCTTGACCCGAAATATCGTCTATACCATTTCTCCAGAGATGCTGCCTGTCCAGCTGAGTTACTCCAGCACTCTGTGAAATGTAACCTATTCATGTTCTCCATAGAGACGCTGCCTGACCCATTGAGTTACTCCACCACTTTGTGTCTATTTTCCCTTCACCCATCTGCCCAAGCCCACCCTCCCCCCTCCTTTCCTATGTTCCTTTCCACCTATAAACCTCTCCCTGCCTTTACATTTCACTCCTCTTTCAAATCTGCTCTACTTATCTACATGCATTTTTTCTTCTTACCTTTTTAGAGTCATAGAGTGTTGCAGTGTGGAAACAGGCCCTTCAGCCCAACTTGCCCACACCGACCAACATGTCCCATTTACACTAGTCCCACTCACAGGCGTTTGGCCCATAGCCATTTAAACCTATCCTATCCATGTACGTGTCTAAATGTCTCTTAAATATTAGGATAATCCCAGCTTTAACTACCTCCTCTGGCAGCTCGTTCCATACACCCTTTGTGTGAAAAAGCTAACTCTCCGATTCCTGTTAATTTCTGAGTCAGCTCCCAATCCAAGATTTCTCACACACACACTCACTCACACACACACACACACATATCTATATTACTAAAAGTCTGATCTTGACCGCTTTTGGCCCGCTGTGCTGCGATTTCCGAGAGAACGCCTCCACCTACGGCCGTCATTTTTGGCCACCTCGCTCAGAGCCCACGTCTGCCTTCCTGAACTGGCGGGTTTTTCCCATCGATGAAAAATCAGAGAGATATTAATGATTTTTAAAAAATCACCATTCTCTCTGCTGCCCCTGCTGGAGGGAGGGGGAGGGACTATAAAACCAGGAAGTGGTGTGCCTCACTCCGTCTCTGCAAGATGGAGGTCACGTCTCTCTGAGCTCTGCATAACACTGGACAGATGTCTACTCAACTGTGAGTGACCTTAATGTGGTTTGAAAATGAAAATATGGTTGGTTTGAAGTAAAAAGGCACTGCCTGCAAATGGTTGTTTGGGGGGGTTTGGGTTGAAGTAAAAAGTTGAGGTCTCCCCTCCTCTCTCTTCCCACCTCTCCCCCCTCACCTCTCCCCCCTCTCCCCCCCCACTCTTTCTCCCTCTACCCCTCTCCCCTCTCCCCTCCCCCCCTCCCCCCTCCGCCCTCTCTCTCCCCTCTTTTTCTCCCCCTCCTCCCCTCCCTACCGTCCCTCCCCTAAATCCCCCTCCCCTCCACACCCCCTATCCCCTTCCCTCCTCCCCCTCCCTACCTCTCCCCCCTCCCCCTCCCCCCTCACTCAGCACCCCTCTTCCCCCCCCTCCCCTCTTTCTCTCCCCCTCTCTCCTCCCCATCTCCCCTCCTCCCCCACCTTTCCCCCCTCATCCACCCTCCCTCTTCTCCTCCCCTCCACCCCCTCTCCCTCTTGCCCCTCTCTCTCGGTCTCTGCCTCTCTAGCTGTCTCTGCCCCTTCTCTCTCTGCCCTCACTCTCTACCCCCCCCCCCTCTAGATGTGACTGCAAGTTGGGGGCTATGCGTCAGTAGATAGGGTGCTTATGGGGTAAAAGGAGCAAATTAATAATATTAATATAATATCAAGGAGAGTAATTAGCGTGTGTGGGGGGGGGGGAGATAGTTAGTGTGTGTGACGCTGCATGCACCCCCCCCCCCCCCCCCCCAACCGCACGTTGGGGGAACAGACCCAGCGGGTCTGCAATTGGTCTAGTATACATATATAAACACACACACATACACGTGGGCTAGATGACAGAGGTCCTCAGGGGGGAAAAAAGGATGTTTTTGGGTCACGGGCCGCATCCGGACCGTGGGCCGTAGGCTGCCGAATCCTGCCTTAGAAGGGCCACCGAGTCAAATCCCTGAGATAGCTGGACAATCATCCCACGTTCCCCTCCTCGCCCCGCCAAGTGACCCTGGGTTAGAGACAGGGGTATCAACCGGGTTTGGTGAGACCACCCTCTCCCACAGAGCAGGTGGGGTCCAAACTCCTCAGCAATCACAGGACATTACAAAATGGACAATAGATGGATGGAAGGTTCTTACCCAGAGGATTACTGATTCGTCGAAGGAGCTGGTGATGAACCTGGTGTCGTCAAAACAAAAGTTGCAGCAGCTGACCTGGCTGGTGTGGCCCAGGTACACCTGGTACGGGATCTGCTCACAAACACAGAGCGTTAGGGGAGCGACTCGTCCCCCCTGCCACACATCCGTGCGGTGAGGCTCGAGGAGATGGTGGCCTCAGGAGGGTCTGGGTAGGGCAGGTGTCGAATGGGGCAGGTATCAGGATGGGGTAGGTGTCGGGATGTGGCGGGGGTTCAGGTATTTGAAAGGGTGAGGGGTCAGGGTTTGGGAAGTAGTCACAGTTTACGGGGATTGTTGTTTGTGGGGATTGTAGCGTCAGGATTAAGAGGGGTTGGGGTTTGGAGGAGTCAGGAATCAAGCGGGGGGGGGGGGGGGGGGTGTCAGGAACTTAAGGTCCATTGGTGGTCGGGTTTCGAGTCTCAGGAGGATTAGGGGTTTGGCGTATCAGGGATTACGTCGCGTCTGAGGTGGTCAGGGCCTTTGTGGGCATCAAAGGTTTTTTGGGGGGATCAGGGTGTTTGGGGAGTCTGGGGGGTGGTCAATGAGCTCAGGGTGTGGGTTCAGGGGTCAGAGGGTGTGGGAGGGGGTTCGGGGTGAGAGGATGTGGGGGGGGTTTTGGGGGTCAGAGGTTGTGAGAGGGGGTTCAGGGGTCAGAGGGTGTGGGAGGGGGTTCGGGGGTCAGAGGGTGTGGGAGGGGGTTCGGCGGTGAGAGGGTGTGGGAGGGGGTTCAGGGGTGAGAGGGTGTGGGAGGGGGTTCGGGGGTCAGAGGGTGTGGGAGGGGGTTCAGGGGTGAGAGGGTGTGGGAGGGGGTTCGGGGGTCAGAGGGTGTGGGAGGGGGTTCAGGGGTGAGAGGGGGTTCGGGGGTGGGAGGGGGTTCAGGGGTCAGAGGGTGTGGGAGGGGGTTCGGGGGTCAGAGGGTGTGGGAGGGGTTCAGGGGTGAGAGGGTGTGGGAGGGGGTTCGGGGGTCAGAGGGTGTGGGAGGGGGTTCAGGGGTGAGAGGGGGTTCGGGGTGAGAGGGTGTGGGAGGGGGTTCAGGGGTCAGAGGGTGTGGGAGGAGGTTCGGGGGGTCAGAGGGTGTGGGAGGGGGTTCAGGGGTGAGAGGGTGTGGGAGGGGGTTCGGCGGTGAGAGGGGGTTCGGCGGTGAGAGGGTGTGGGAGGGGGTTCAGGGGTGAGAGGGGGTTCAGGGGTCAGAGGGTGTGGGAGGGGGTTCAGGGGTCAGAGTGTGTGGGAGGGGGTTCAGGGGTCAGAGGGTGTGGGCAGTTTGAGGGTCAGAGGGGAGACCGACGCCGTCCACCTTGGTGAGCCTCTGGCGGCCGCGCTCGCTCTCCACCACCAGGCCGTCCCCGAGTGAGGGCGGCTCCAGGGCCAGTGGGTTGTCGGGCAGCGGCGCCGGTGCCTCCTCCTGGGGACATAACAGCGGCATGGCAGCGGCCCGGGCCCCGTCACCACGGCAACCGGCCGGCGCCACCGCCACCGTGGTAAGCCCCTCCCCCGGGCCCCGCCCCGCGTCAAGCTCCGCCTCCAGCGACAAGCCCCTCCCCCGGCCCCGACGTCAAGCTCCGCTCCCAGCGACAAGCCCCTCCTCCAACCCCGCCCCAGCGTCAAGCTCCGCCTCCAGCGACAAGCCCCTCCCCCGGCCCCGACGTCAAGCTCCGCCTCCTGCGACAAGCCCCGACGTCAAGCTCCGCCTCCAGCGACAAGCCCCTCCCTGGCGTCCAACCGCCCCCAGCGACAAGCCCCTCCCTCGGCCCCGCCCCGAGTTACGACCCCTCCCCCAGCGACAAGCCCTTCCCTCTGCCCCTCCCCCAGCGACAAGCCCCTCCCGCGTCCCCGCCCCCAGCGGCAGGCCCCGCCCCCGCACTGCAGGCAGACACAAAATGTTGGAGAGGCAGCATCTCTGGAGAAGGGTAACCTGGTCCCTATTACACCCCTCCTCCAACAGGGAAGCTCAGTAGTGATGGGTCTTCCCCTCCCCTCTTTTAACCAGGTTCCCCCGACCACCCATACAATAGTCCTCACACTGCCCTCCTCTCTGAACACCCACCATCCCCCCACCAAACTTAGCCTCAACCTCTGCCGACTGCCCGGCCCCACTCTGACCCCAACCCTCACTGTTGTCATGTCTTCACCATCCTCCCCCATGACCTCCCCCTTTCCAATGCAGAACAGTCTGTCCTCAGCAGAGGCC
>JAWMAR010000388.1:1229474-1312338 GCA_036785375.1 Leucoraja ocellata
GCCCGTCACAGTCCGTTGCCGGTGGGGCAGAGTGAGATAGAAGGGATGGGTCTCAGTCTGAAGAAAATAGATGAGTGAGGTACCACTTAAATCTTGGTTTCTTGGTTCTTGGTTTCTTGGTTTTCCAAAATATTCCAAATGGAATTTAAACTGGAGGTGGTACCCCATCTCCCCCCTCCCCCACACCTCTCCATCTCCTCACCCCTCTCCTCCCCCTCCTCCTCCCACCCTCATCCCTCTCTCCCCCTCCCCCTTCCCTCTCTACCCCACCCCCTTCCCTCTCTCCCTCCGCCCCCTTCTCCCTACCACTCTGTCCCTCTTCCACCACTCCCCCTACCCCTCCCTCCCCACTCTTCCACTTACCTCACCCCTCTCCCTCTCCCTTCCCCACCCCTCTCTCTCACCCTCCCTTCCCCCTCCCTCCCCTCTCACCCCCCACCCCTTCCCCTACCCCTCTGTCCACCACCATGGTGTGCTCACTGCCACGCCTGTATCAACAACACAAACGCAGGCAATAGGTCCACCAGACACACAAAGGGCCTAAACAGTGGGCTAGCATGGACGAGCAAGATACCATTCACTTTATTGACCATTTCCACAACAACCCATTTCAATGAGTGAAGAGGGACAAGAGGCTAATAGTCGGTGTAAACCGGAGTGTCCTATTTGGCTTTTTATATATTTGTCCATTTGGCTGAATGTGGTGACAAGTTCTCCTTCGCTGCAGCCAAACAACATATCAACATCGCATTGGATGGTGGTTTTTGTAATAAAGAGTCTGTTTACGGCAGTTTGAGGTAAGTTGTTTTACATAGTTCTAGTTTGTTATTATAAATCATGATTCACTTATAGTGTTCACTTGATCATTTACCGTTAAACCAATGCCATGCCCAGAGCATATGGCCTGCAGAGAGGTACAATGACTGACACGTGGTTAGGATCAAGTATTAGCAAGTGTATATAACAGCCCTGTGGAATGTGTGCAATAAACTATGCTATATAGGTCTCAGTACAATTTAAGCTGGAATATTATGTTATAGATGGCTTAAACAAAGGGTTATTAGCTATCGGTGAAAGAAGAGATAAATTTCTTAGTTTAAAAGATGATTTTACTTGTCTCCAGATTCGTAAAGTGCTGTGAATAATCGGATTTTTATCATATAGTGTGTTCTTCAACTTTGTTGGGGAGAGAAGAATTGCGCCTATATCATATAATAATTTTATCCATGAAATAAAATTCTCTCCCATCTGAAATTTTTGCAGTACTGTGAAAAGGTACTTCCATTCTACTTGGTCAAGTGCTTTTTCTGCATCTAATGAAATAATTGATAAGTCTTCTTCTTTAGTTCTGCATGAGTACATTATGTTAAAAAGGCGTCTCAAATTATTAAACAAATATCTCTTGGGTATAAACCCCGTTTGATCCGAATGTATTGATTTATTAACGTATTTACTTAATCTTCTTGCCAAAGTTTTCACTAATATTTTCTGATTTGTATTTAGCAGGGCAATTGCTCTGTATGATCCCCGGTCTTCTAGATCTTTATCTTTTTTGGGTATAAGTGTGATACAGGTGCACAACCTTTTATCCGAAAGCCTTGGGACCAGACACTTCTCGGATTTCGGAATTTTTCGGATTTCCGAATGGAAGATTTTTAGCGTAGATTAGGTAGGTAGCGCGGGCGGCTTGAAAAGTCTGGAGTGGCTGCCTCCTCCCCAGAGATCGGGGAATCATTGTAAATCATTGCATAAATGTTAGTCAGTTAGTTTGGAGGGATTTTATGTGGTGGGGGGGGGTGAAGGGGGAAACTTTAATTCTTAGTTCCCTACCTGGTCGGGGAGGCGCAGAGCGAGCAATGCCTTACCGGGTCGCCGTGCAGTAAGCTCCGGAGCGCTGTGGCCGCCGACTCCCAACATCGCGGAGCTGCGGGCTGCGGGCATCTGGCTGCGGGCGGCGCCGGTTGGAGCTCCGACCCCGGAACTCTATCCCTGGCTGCGCGGCGCTGCAAATCCAGCTCCGCCCGCGGCCGGACGCCCGTAGCCCCAGCTCCGCGATGTTTGGAGTCGGCGGCGTCGCAGCGCTGGGATACCAGCGGGGAGCGGGCAATGCCTTACCGGGTCGCCGTGCGGTAAGCTCCGGAGCGCTGTGGCCGCCGACACACATCGCGGAGCTGGGGCTGCGGGCGTCCGGCCGCCGGCCGCGCTGGATTTGGAGCTCCGCGCAGCCAGGGGTAGAGTTGCCGGGGTCGGAGCTACAACCGCGCCGCCCGCGGCCGGTCGCCCGCAGCCCCAGCTCCGCGATGTTGGGAGTCGGCGGCCACAGCGCTCCGGAGCTTACTGCACGGCGACCCGGTAAGGCATTGCCCGCTCCCCGCCTCTCCGACCAGGTAGGGGACTAAGAGTTAAAGTTTCCCCCTTCATCCCCCCCCCCCCCCCCCCTTCACATAAAAGCCCTCCAAACTAACTGACTAACATTTAAGCAATGATTTACAGATGTTTAAGTGTCTCCCCGATCTCCGGGAGGAGGCAGCCGCTACAGAAGTACAGACGTGGGTTGGCCGTGGGTCGTTTCGGGTCAAGTTTGGTGCCAAACGCGAGCTTTGATGTGCAGACGACATCCTGGAAAAGTGTCCGGTTTTCGGAGCTTTTCGGTTTCCGGAACTCCGGATAAAAGGTTGTGCACCTGTAGTTGATTCAGCTGGTGTTTGTGGTAATGTCTGTTCTTTAAATGCGTATGTATAAAGATTGTGTAAGCGTGGGGAAATTACCTCGTAAAATATTTTATAAAATTCGTCACCGTCTGGTTCTGTTGTTTTACCGTTCTTCAGTGAATTGATTTTCTCTTCTATTACTTTACTTGAAATCTGTGCTCCTAATTCCTCTTGTTCCAGTGGATTAAGTGTTCGAAGTTTACAGTGTTGTGTCTTCGTGTTTGATATCCTGATAATAAACGACACAATTCAGGTTGTTTCAGTTGCCTTATTGTACTCCTTTATTCAGCTCCTTTGTCTGTGTGGCGTAGTAATACTAAAGTGCTTACATACTTAATCACAGTGTGTGTGTGTGTGTGTGGTGAGTGTGCCTGATACAAAGTAGTGCAGGAGGTTGGGACTGCTACAATGAATATGTAGCATATGTAACATCCCCCCTTCTCAAAAGAAAGGAACAAAAATTAGTAAAATATCTAAGTTAGTTTGTAACACTAGAGGATTGCCAGAGCGAGGGTGGCAATCCTGTAGCAGATACCGTGGGATTATTCTGCCCACATTCGTGGCATTCTGCTTTCTAATATACTACACAACAAAATATATAATGGAATGCTTTCTAATATACTACACAACAAAATATATAATGGCAGTTTGTTTTCTTTCAGGTAGTGCGTAGCCAGTCAAGAGTCATGTCTTGGCGTGACTTGTCCCTTCCAGTGCTAGCGATAACGCGCTGGGGGTAAGATGTTGCTCCTGGATCTAGTAGATCTGGTTGTTGCCTGCAGTGTTGCACTCGATGTATTGGTAACTTGTTGAGTTGTTTCCTGGCCATTGGTTGGTGCTGGTTGACTATATGACTCACTGGTAGCAGTTTGTGAGAATGTGTTGTCATCAATGGTAGGTGTTGCTGCTGCTGTGGGTGGTGTCCTAGGAGTTGCTGGTGTTGTCTTTGAAGTTGCAGGTGTTGACATTTCAGGTGTCGGGCGGATGTGAATTCTGTTTCGTCTCAACTGCCTGCCCGGTTCTGTCTCTATGATATATGATTTTGGGGTTCCAGCCCTGCTGGTGATTTGTGCTGGGGTCCATTTCTTTGTTGTTGGATCCTGAGCATGTACGTTTTGGCCTTGAAATAGTTCAGGCAAGTACTGTGCATTTTGTTGTATTGTTTCAGCCCCTCCTCCTGGGCAGCTGCCAATTTTGCCCTTGTTTCTTCTTGGTCGATAGGGGGTTGGATTTTGCTTGGCAGGGTGGTTTTGTATTTCCTGCCATTTAGCATTTCTGCAGGAGACTTCATGTCAGCCTTTAGTGGAGTTGCCCGTAAGGATAAAAGTGCCAGGTTTGGATCCTCCTTTGCCTCTCGGCATTTTATTAGTGTTTTCTTGGCTGTCTGTACTTGCCTTTCAATAAACCCATGGCCCTTTGGGTAATGTGGTGAAGATGTTGTGATTTTGAACCCGTATTCGGTGGCTAGCTCTCTGAATTCCCGAGATGTGAATTGGGTTCCATTGTCACATACGATCTGCTCAGGTATTCCTTGCTCTGCAAACAACCCTCTAACAATTGACACAATTGTTTTAGCTTTCAAATCCTTTACGTTTCTCACAAATGGGAATTTGGAGTAGTAGCAGGCCATAATCAAATACCATTGCTGGTTCTCTGTGAACAGGTCTGCTCCGATGGTTTGCCATGGCCGGCTTGGGATATCACTGGGTGTCATTTCCTCCTTCTGTTGTGAATTCCTGTATTTTTGGCATATGTGGCATGTAGATACCAGCTTTTCTATGTCCTTGTACATGCCTATCCAGTACACAGCGGATTTAGCACGGAGTCTGCACTTTTCCATTCCTAAGTGTCCCTGGTGGATCTTTTCGAGGATTTCTTTTTGCATGGACTTGGGTATGATGATTCGTGATCCGGCCATCAGGACTCCATTCTCTACCGAAATATCATCACGGATGGTCCAGTATTCGCGGAGGAGAGGCTGAACTTGTTGTCTCTTTTCTGGCCACCCCTGTATTACCATTTGGGTGAGGAGCTGGAGTTCTTCATCTCTGGCTGTTTCCTCTTTGATCTGTTCCAGCTTCACGCTTGTCACACTCACAATGTGGTGGATCTTTATGCTCAGCCCTTCCATCTCTTGTTTGTCATGTGTTGATAGTCTGGAGAGGGCGTCAGCTAGCAGCAGGTCTTTTCCTGGCTTGTATCTGATGTTGTAGTCGTAGTGCTGTAGCCTCAGTAATAGTCTCTGTAGTCTGGCTGGTGCTTTGGTGAGGTTTTTTTTTTCGATTTGTTCTAGAGGGCGGTGGTCTGTTTCAATGTCGAAATACCTTCCATATAGGTAAGTGTGAAATTTCTCGCAGCCATAGACTACTGCTAAGAGTTCTCTCTCTATGTTTGCGTACCTTGATTCTGTAGGCGTGAGTGCTTTGGATGCATACGCAATAGGTCGGCCATTTTGTATCAGTACTGCTCCAACTCCTCTCATGGAGGCATCAACTTGGAGTGTTACAGGTTTCTGCCTGTCATAGTACTGCAGGATCGTTTCTTTGCTGATGAGTTGTTTTATTTTTTTTAAATCTTGGCTATGTGAAGCACACCAATCAAACTCAGCGTCGTCTTTCATCAATTCACGGAGATTTGCTGTGTGATTAGCAAGCTTAGGTATGAAGACTCCCATGTATTGTATGAGCCCTAGGAAACTTCTTAGCTGTTTCTTGTCTTTGGGTTCCTCCATGTGGTTGATAGCATCCACTTTTGTAGGGTCCGGTTCACTCCTTCTGCAGAGTAAATCAGTCCAAAGAATTTGCACTCCCTTTCTTTGATCATGCATTTATCTGCATTGAGCTTTATGCCGGCTCTTCGAGTTTTTTCCATAGCCTCATGGAGGTTGTAATCATGCGTGTTTTCATCTCTGCCGTATACTTGGATATCATCTGCTATCCCGATTGCCCCTTTACAGCCTTTGTATGTTTCATCTATTTTCCGCTGGAAGACATCTTGACTCACCTTCAGCCCGAATGGGAGCCTGTTGAATCTGAATCTGCCAAATGGCGTGTTGAAAGTGGTGAGCATTGATGACTCTTGGTCTATTTTGATGTTCCAATATCCATTGCTAGCATCCAGCTTGCTGAACACCTTGGAACCGGCCAGTGCTGGTGTGATCTCTTCAAGGGTTGGAGTTGGATAATGGTCGCACTTCAATGCATTGTTCAGATCCCTGGGATCAAGGCATATCCTTAGTTTTCCGTTTGGCTTTTCTTTGACAACAATTGAATTCACCCAATCAGTTGGTTGAGTTATTTCTGTGATGATGCCCTTTTTTTCCATTTCGTTTAGTTGTTCCCTTAGCCTCTCTTTCAGTTCAAGGGGAACACGGCGGGGTGGGTGGGTTAGACAACCAACGGTATCGTCAAAACACTCTGGGTACATGTCAATCAATTCTTTTTTGTTCCTGATGGGCGGCCGGTTTTTGATGGGTATGTTTCTGTCAATTCTGCAGGAGTTTGTCTTGATTTCATGGTTGATTGACACAATCTTCAGTCTTTGGCACGTGTTCAGGCCGAGAATAGCAGGTCCTTTCGATTTAGTGATGTAGAAGGGGCATTTCACTTCTTTCCCTTTGTATGTTCCTGCTATGATTGTTTTGCCTAGCTGTGGGATTATGGAACCTCCGTATGCAGCTAGGACTACATCGCTACTTCCAAGGATTCCTTTCCTGACGCTGCCATCTTGTGTCATGTGTTCAGGGAATATCTTTCCGTAAAGATTGACTGGTAAGATATTGCTCTGGGCTCCAGTATCAATTTTGAGCCTTAGATTAATCGTTGTTCTTTTCTTTCCCACTTTTTTCTGTAGTTGTATTATAGTATATGCTTCATCTCTGTTGCTATGTGGTTTGTTGTTTCCCATTTCGTGGACGTCAATGGTCCCAACGGAAAGGAATTCTTCCTCAGAGGTATCTGAGGTTATCTCCTCTTCCTGTTGGACGTGTGCGTGTATTTGTTTCCTTCTCGTATTTCTATCGTTCTTTGACCATTGCTGCTTTGGCTTGGTGCTGTATGATTTTGTTGACCTACACATTTTCTTCCAGTGGTTAGGCCTCCCACAGGAGTTGCAGGTAGTCCCGTATGCTGGGCACTCCCTGCGATCATCAAATGCATGCTCTGTACCGCAGTTCCAGCAGCTTCTTTGGCTTGCTTGTTTGTTTGCATGCCTAGAAAATATCTGCTTTGGAGCCTTTAAGGTGGAGCCAGGGTCACGTTTTGAGAGAGCGTCTATATTCACTCTGGTGCTGCTCTGAGATGAGCCAACTTGAAGGGAGAGGGAGGACATTTGTTTCCTTGTGGCTTCGAAAGCTCTGGCAGCATCTACGGCGTCTTTTAGGTTGAGGGTGTCTTTCCCTATTAGGGACTTTTGGACCTCTTGGTGGGCGCACCCCCATATTAGCTGGTCAACAATTCTGTCATCTTCATCACCAAATCTGCATTTCTTGGCCACGTTCCTTAGTCTCGACAGGAAAGTGTCGGTTGTTTCTTGTGGGTCTTGTCTTAGCCCTTGGAACTCATACCGATGGATTCTGTGGTTTGATTTGGGCTCCATATGGTTCGCAAACCTTTCAAGGACTATTCCCGGATTATTGCAGTCGGGCTCTGTTAAGCTCCAACTGTTAAAAATGTCTAGACCCTTCTCCCCGAGCCATAGTAAAATATAACTGACCTTCTCTTCATCTGTAGTTCCTTTCAGGAAGCTTTTGAATGCCAGCTGGCTCTTTTGTTTGAATTTCTTGAACGCCTCCACCACGTCATCGGCGTCCCAGTTCATCGTAGGGTGGAGGTTCATTGCTGCGGCAACAGCCGCTGTGGAGGCCGCCATCTTGTGTTGTTAGGCGGGTGCACAAGAACGTAGTAAAAAAAATCAATTTCTCTGCAGCCGCTGTTCCTAATTCCCAATAGCGATTCACAATAGCGCGGTTTTTTACTCGAGAGTCACCGCTGCCACCATGTTGTGTCTTCGTGTTTGATATCCTGATAATAAACGACACAATTCAGGTTGTTTCAGTTGCCTTATTGTACTCCTTTATTCAGCTCCTTTGTCTGTGTGGCGTAGTAATACTAAAGTGCTTACATACCTAATCACAGTGTGTGTGTGTGTGTGTGGTGAGTGTGCCTGATACAAGGTAGTGCAGGAGGTTGGGACTGCTACAATGAATATGTAGCATATGTAACATACAGTTGTCCAGAACGTTTGTAATTTTTCTGCTTTCTGTTGATGTTTTGGATGTGTATAAGTTTTGATAAAATTGGGCAAATCTTTCATTAATGTTTTTTGGAAGCGTTAACAGTTCACCTTTATCTGATTTAATTTTTAGAATACTCTGGTCCTTTTCAACCTTTCTCAGCTGGCGTGCTAAAGGTTTGTGTGGTTTGTTGCCGAAATTGAAATTTTACTGTTTTGTAATTTGAAATAATCTAATAAATCTTGCAGATAAAATTTGGTTTAGTTTAAATTTCAATATTGCTACAGTGTATCTTGTTGTGTTTATCTAATAGTTGGATCTATCGCGTTTTCTAAATCAAGTTGTCTAATCTGTTCTTCTAGTTGCAATTGTTCCATCTTATTCTTTTTATTTTGATAAGCTTGATATGAAATGATAGAACCTCTAATAAAAGCCTTAAAAGATTCCCATAATAGGGAGGACGAGATGTCTGGGGTATCATTGGTCTCAAAAAAGAGTTCCATCTGTTGTTTTAAGTATTTACAACAGTCCGGATTATTTAGTATTTAGTAAACCTCCAGAACGATTTTTTATTAAACATTCCTTCTAGTTTTAAGGAGAAGGTTAGCAGAGAATGATCGGAAATGATACTATTATGGTATTTAGGGTTAGTTGTGAAGGGTATTAATTTAGTGTCCACTAGGAAGTAGTCAATACGTGTATAGGTTTTATGTACTGGTGAGTAGAAGGAGTATTCTCTTCCGGCAGGGTTTGCAATCCTCCATACGTCTGTTATATTTGTTTTTTTAATATACGTATTTAAATGTTCACTGGATTTTGATTTTATATTATGTCTCTTTTGTTGAACAGATTTATCCAGGTATTGATCTAAAACGCAATTGAAATCTCCCCCGATTATCACATTTTGCTGAGTGAACTCAGAAATTATATTCAAGATTTTGCTAAAAAATTGTGGGTTATCAATTTAGGAGCATAAATATTTACCATGGTAACTGGGGTAGAATGTATCTCCCCAGAACTTTGACATACCTCCCCTCTTTCTGCTCCTTACAAACTTGTATTATAGAAGAGAAAGAACAGGCCAGAACCGGATAATATATTCGCAGAAAAAACAACCAAGTTCATCTAATAGGTTAAACTAAATAGATATTTACTGTTTAAATGCTGTATTTAAATTAAAATAAAAAATAAAATATTTTTTAACTTATTAATAATCGTCATATTTAAGTAAGAATCATCTGGCTGGAAGGGGTTAACTAAGAACTAAGTCTTGAATCCGCGTCTTGGCTGCCTGCCAGGTTCATCTCAGTCTGTCTTTTACTGGCTCCTTACCAGCTTGGTTTGACCTGACCGTTTCTGGAAATTTGCCCACACAAATCGATGAACCATATTTTTGATATTTACTGATACAATGAACCTTAACGAGAGGTCATAAATCTAGAAGTTATTCAGTGTTAGCTTTAAAGAGGAATGAATCATTATTCGGTTATGATATTACGTTTTAGGTTAAAATAAATGATTTAGTACAATTATTTATGTGTTAGTGATATAATTAATTATATAATTTGTTAGTAGATTATTACGTTCCGCTCCGTTTAATTTGTTTTCTATACTGCATGATTCCAGTTTCTTGAATCTTTCTTTAGTTAAACACGACGGCCTTGAACATTCTATCCACACGTTCCAATCCACCCCTGATAAGGTGTCTAGACGTTAGCACGTGCGAGTTAGTCGGCCATCTTATCTGCAACTTTTGTATATCTTTTTATGTAAAGAAGCATATTCTCTCAATCTACCCCTTATAAATATATATAAAGGTATACATTAAACACGTGGTTTAATCCACGAAATCAGCAAAGCCGTAGCATTTTACTTATCCTTTAGTGTCCTTTTTTTAAGTCTTGTGCGTATTTGAATGCTGCTTCTGGATCAGTAAAGAAACGCTCCGAGTCATTATATGTGACCCTCAGTTTGGCAGGATATATTATTCCATATTTCAGGTTTGCGATTAATTTTTAAGCATCAGCCAGGTCTTTGTAAAAAGGGCACGTTTCTTTGCCACCTCTGCCGGGTAATCTCTGAAGAATCTTACACTTTCTCCTTCGAACTTCAGGTTTTTTCCCCGATTGGCATTTTCTTCATAATGTCTTCAAGAACTGCTATGTCGTTAAGTTTCAGGAAAAACTGTCTTGGTGGAGCTCCGTCCCCTGAGTATGCTCTCTGAACTCGATGTGCAGCATCTACTTTGGGTCTTTCAGACAGACTGAATACTTATTGAAGTAAGTTGTCACTGAAAACCCCAGGGTCTATTCCAGTTTCCTTCCCTTCTTTCACTCCAACAATTCTTAAGTTTTGCCGTCTGGACTGGGCTTCGAGATCAAGGCATTTGTCGGTCATTCTGGCCAGTTGCCCAGAAACTCAGTCTAGATCTTCTTTCATTCTTTGCATCGCTTCAGACATGTCCATAGTTGTAGTTTCCAGATCTTTAATAGCTTTGTTTTGTTCTATTGAAGTAAGGAGAACAGGCTCCATCTTTTTACTGAGACCTTCTTCAACCCGTTTAATTTCTTATATAACCATATAACAATTACAGCACGGAAACAGGCCATCTCGACCCTTCTAGTCCGTGCCGAACACGTATTCTCCCCTAGTCCCATATACCTGCGCTCAGACCATAACCCTCCATTCCTTTCTCGTACATATAACTATCCAATTTATTTTTAAATGATAAAAACGAACCTGCCTCCACCACCTTCACTGGAAGCTCATTCCACACAGCCACCACTCTCTGAGTAAAGAAGTTCCCCCTCATGTTACCCCTGAACTTCTGTCCCTTAATTCTCAAGTCATGTCCCCTTGTTTGCATCTTCCCTCCTCTCAGTGGGAAAAGCTTATCCACGTCAACTCTGTCTATCCCTCTCATAATTTTAAAGACTTCTATCAAGTCCCTCCTTAACCTTCTGCGCTCCAAAGAATAAAGCCCTAATTTAACCATATAACCATATAACAATTACAGCACGGAAACAGGCCATCTCGGCCCTACAAGTCCATGCCGAACAATTTTTTTCCCCTTAGTCCCACCTGCCTGCACTCGTACCATAACCCTCCATTCCCTTCTCATCCATATGCCTATCCAATTTATTTTTAAATGATACCAATGAACCTGCCTCCACCACTTCCACTGGGAGCTCATTCCACACCGCCACCACTCTCTGCGTAAAGAAGTTCCCCCTCATATTACCCCTAAACTTCTGTCCCTTAATTCTGAAGTCATGTCCTCTTGTTTGAATCTTCCCTATTCTCAAAGGGAAAAGCTTGTCCACATCAACTCTGTCTATCCCTCTCATCATTTTAAAGACCTCTATCAGGTCCCCCCTTAACCTTCTGCGCTCCAGAGAATAAAGACCTAACTTATTCAACCTATCTCTGTAACTTAGTTGTTGAAACCCAGGCAACATTCTAGTAAATCTCCTCTGTACTCTCTCTATTTTGTTGACATCCTTCCTATAATTTGGCGACCAAAATTGTACCCCATACTCCAGATTTGGTCTCACCAATGCCTTGTACAATTTTAACATTACATCCCAGCTTCTATACTCAATGCTCTGATTTATAAAGGCTAGCATACCAAAAGCTTTCTTTACCACCCTATCTATATGAGATTCCACCTTCAAGGAACTATGCACGGTTATACCCAGATCCCTCTGTTCAACTGTATTCTTCAATTCCCTACCATTTACCATGTACGTCCTATTTTGATTTGTCCTGCCAAGGTGTAGCACCTCACATTTATCAGCATTTAAACTCCATCTGCCATCTTTCAGCCCATTTTTCCAAATGGCCTAAATCACTCTGTAGACTTTGGAAATCCTCTTCATTATCCACAACACCCCCTATCTTGGTATCATCTGCATACTTACTAATCCAATTTACCACACCTTCATCCAGATCATTGATGTACATGACAAACAACAAAGGACCCAACACAGATCCCTGAGGCACCCCACTAGTCACCTGCCTCCAACCCGATAAACAGCCATCCACCATTACCCTCTGGCTTCTCCCATTCAGCCACTGTTGAAATTTGTTTAACTTGTTCAACCTTTCTCTGTAACTTAGTTGCTGAAACCCAGGCAACATTCTAGTAAATCTCCTCCGTACTCTCTCTATTTTGTTGACATTCTTCCTATAATTAGGCGACCAAAATTGTACCCCATACTCCAGAATTGGCCTCACCAATGCCTGTACAATTTTAACATTACATCCCAACTTCTATACTCAATGCTCTGATGTATAAAGGCCAGCACACCAAAAGCTTTCTTAAATCGGTATCTGCATGCTTCAATACGATCCTGTAGAGTACTGATTTTATCACAAATATCATTGTTCCCGGCATCCAATCTTGTTTCTAACTTTCCCAGCTGAGTAGACAGCTTAGAAAGCTCCTTATTCAGAATCTCACCACAGCCCTTTGCCACAGCTTCTCTTAAAGATTGTTCTTGTTCTTTTACTTTTCCTTCCATAGCAGCAATAAACCTTTGTCCTTCAGTTTCCTCCTCTGATTCTTCAGGTGTTGTTTGAGGTGTTATTTTCCCGTCTTGGCTGCCTGCCAGGTTCATCTCAGTCTGTCTTTTACTGGCTCCTTACCAGCTTGGTTTGACCTGACCGTTTCTGGAAATTTGCCCACACAAATCGATGAACCATATTTTTGATATTTACTGATACAATGAACCTTAACTAGAGGTCATAAATCTAGAAGTTATTCAGTGTTAGCTTTAAAGAGGAATGAATCATTATTCGGTTATGATATTACGTTTTAGGTTAAAATAAATGATTTAGTACAATCATTTATGTGTTAGTGATATAATTAATTATATAATTTGTTAGTAGATTATTACGTTCCGCTCCGTTTAATTTGTTTTCTATACTGCATGATTCCAGTTTCTTGAATCTTTCTTTAGTAAACATGACAGCCTTGAACATTCTATCCACACGTTCCAATCCACCCCTGATAAGGTGTCTAGACGTTAGCACGTGCGAGTTAGTCGTCCATCTTATCTGCAACTTTTGTATATCTTTTTATGTAAAGAAGCATATTCTCTCAATCTACCCCTTATAAATATATATAAAGGTATACATTAAACACGTGGTTTAATCCACGAAATCAGCAAAGCCGTAGCATTTTACTTATCCTTTAGTGTCCTTTTTTTAAGTCTTGTGCGTATTTGAATGCTGCTTCTGGATGTAAAGAAACGCTCCGAGTCATTATATGTGACCCTCAGTTTGGCCGGATATGTTATTCCATATTTCAGTTTTGCGATTATTTTAAGCATCAGCCAGGTCTTTGTAAAAAGGGCACGTTTCTTTGCCACCTCTGCCGGGTAATCTCTGAAGAATCTTACACTTTCTCCTTCGAACTTCAGGTTTTTTTCCGATTGGCATTTTCTTCATAATGTCTTCAAGAACTGCTATGTCATTAAGTTATAGGGTAATCTGTCTTGGTGGAGCTCCGTCCCCTGAGTATGCTCTCTGAACTTGATGTGCAGCATCTACTTTGGGTCTTTCAGACAGACTGAATAACCATATAACAATTACAGCACGGAAACAGGCCATCTCGGCCCTACAAGTCCGTGCCGAACAAATTTTTTTTCCCCTTAGTCCCACCTGCCTGCACTCATACCATAACCCTCCATTCCCTTCTCATCCATATGCCTATCCAATTTATTTTTAAATGATACCAATGAACCTGCCTCCACCACTTCCACTGGAAGCACATTCCACACCGCTACCACTATCTGAGTAAAGGTGCTGGCATCATCCTCGTAAATCTTTTCTGAACCTTTTCACTCTTGACAAAATCTTTCCTATAACATGGCCATAATTCTGAGCCTGCCTCGAAAGACAACTCTGCCCATATTTCCGAGCAATTTCAAACCTGCTTGGAATGCTAGCATTGTCCAGTTAGATGCCGCTAGTAAATTATATTGTATTTTATTGTATATCTTTATTGTCATTTCCTGAGTATTCGCGTACCCAGAGGAAACAAAAAAACGTTGCTCAACCAGTGTCCATTCAGTGTGCATGAAAAATAAATAGAAATAAAAAATACATGTATCATGAACAAATTTAACACTCTACTAAACATTCAACAGGCGTTCCGACCGGCAGCGGCACAACAGTGGCTCTGCTGCAGTGTGTCCAGGTTGGGGGTTTGTGCGCGATACTTGGCGGGGGGCAAAGTCCATTTAACAGTCTTATAGCCTGTGGGAAGAAGCTGAGGAGCATCCTGCTGGTTTTGCAGCTAATGCTCCTGTACCTCTTCCCAGATGGCAGGATGGAGAAAATGTCATGCGATGGGTGGTAAGGGTCTTTGATGATGGAGATGGCTCTGTTGATACATCTCTTCCTGTATATGTCCAGCAGGAAGGGGAGTGGAGCACCAATAATCCTGCTGGCGGTCTTCACTATCCTGTCTAGTTGGTGCCGTTCGTACGCCTTGCAGCTCCCGAACCAGGAAGTGATGCCGTAGGTCAATGTGCTCTCGACATTGTCTTATGTCTTAACCATTTGTGTATTGTACAACCAAGTGTAAATATTACCAACTTGTAAGTGGTCCACTTACCCCATGTTTCAGAAGTGCCAGACCTACCTATTTGCCTGGTTACCTTAGTTGTAGAGTAAAACTGGTAGGGTGCGTGGAACCTCTGCCCAGCTTTCATGCTGCCACCAGCTTCAGCGAATCGCTTATTGCCGATGAAGACGTGTGGTGCGTTGCCCCCGAAACGATGAAGCTTTGCTCATTGTTAGTACCTTGATTGGTCCGACAGATTTTGCTTCGTCCTCCAGGTTTTGCCTGTTGAATAGGCCTACCTGAATAGAAGATTCGGCGGCTGGCTCTAATGTCCCCCTGATAGCGCTGATATGGACCTTCCACATGTGCTCCAGTATGTTGCACGGACATACTTTAGAATTTGAAGTCAGTTATATACTGACCACTCGCACTCCCCTCCTCAAAGAGGGTGAATCGTAGGCAGCCCTGAAACAGGTGCTACCACAGCCCCCTGACTCCTGCGCTGATATGGCCCTTCCAACGGACCTATACCAGGATGGAACATTTTTTCCCTGATTCTGTTGGGATGGCAAACCTTGCTGCCAGGAATGGTACCTCTGACACCTGCCCTTCATCCCTTGGGGTATGCTCCACGGATATACTCTCAGACTTGGCGTCAGATTTACACTGACCCGACATGCTCTCCTCCTCCAAGAGGGAGACATTAAGCAGCCCTATCGCAGGTGCTGCTGGCGTGGGCTCTCCCATAGGCCGACGCTGACACAACTCCTCTGTTGGAGTGTATCTAGGTGGAGCATGCTCTCCATTAGGAGCTCTATCCTGGACAACCCTCCAAATATATTATGCATTACCAGAGGGGAACCCTCGAGGCCCGCAAGACTGCTTTATAACAACAAGGCCGTTTCATTAACTCCAATCTCTTGCCCCAGGGTGGAGTCATAGGCTAATTTTACTTCGGAGTCACGTGAGTGATTCCGTGAAGAACCCAGCCCAGTGCGCAGGTGCGGCATTATCGCACAGCTGTGCAACAAGCGGCCAGCGGGAGTCGGGCGCTCCCGCAACCAAGGACGTGAGGTAAGTACTTACCTTAATTGGGCCTTGTGGTTTTTTGCTCCAGGGGGAGCAAAGCAGCAGAGGAAGCGGCCCCCGTTCGACTCCAGCGAAGGAGCCGACAGTGGAGGGGGATAGGCGCAAACGGGACCGCACACGCTGCGGACCGCTGACAGGGAGCTGCGCTGATGCCGGTCCGGTTAACAGCAGCGGACCGGAGGGAAATTTAAAAACCCGACCGGCAGCCCTGCAGACTCCTGACAAGGAGAATCGCCGCCCGGGAACCGCTAGAATGCCGCCTGAAAAACGGCAGGCAGCCTCTAAATACAGGTAAGACAAAAATCTTACCAAAATTACAGGTTCTACAGGAACCAACTTCCTCCAACGCTGGAACAGGCTGGAGACAGCAAAAACAAGTATGTCTGTCTCCCCAAGCCAGAGGAGGTCATGGAGTTCACCTCCAGGGAAAACGAGGGGCACTGGCTGAATGCCAAGGGAGCTGACACTCCTACCCCAGTGCTATTGCACTAGCCATCTCCCTTGTTGAGGGATTGATACAACAATGGAGTTTGAGCTATGCCTCCTCCAATTTATAGCACACCCTTTTGCTCCCTCTTTTGAGGCTAGCTAAGGAGGCCAGGGTTGGGCTGGCTTAAACGCTGGGCAGGCGGACGAGAACAGCAGTATGCCAGGGGAGCAGGATCAGGAAGAGCTACTGGGTGTTGTGGGCCTCTACATGGCTCCTCCACGCGACCATCTTCCCAAACAAAGCCCTGCAGGAGTAGGCCTTTCTAGAGGCAAATCCGCAGGCAGCTGGGTCAGCAGACTCGCAGACAAGAGCTAAAAGCAGCGAACTTTGAAGCTCCTAACAGAGGGTCAAGATGTCACCGCCTTTGCTCGTTTTTTCCACGGATCATACTCACCTGGCAGGCGAGACGCCATGATCACCAAGGTGGTTCTCCCAGGATGAGACTATCCCGTTGCACTACGAGTGTGCTGACGCCTAAGATGTTCCCAAATTTGGGATACTGGACTGACATGGAACGAGCAGGACATCGCATCCAACACCCAGCTGGCAACACCCCTCGGCATCCACCAGCAAATATTGAACAAGGACTGGTGAAAGCCTGGCGACCGCTTCACATTACCCCCAAAGTTCTTTTTAGACAGGGGCCCAGAGCGGAGCCGTGGGAAAATGCGCCGCCCCACCGACAGCACCAGCATACCAGCATAACTAAGCCTTCATGAAAAAACAATAACATGGAGGTAGGTAGTCTGGTTCCTCCCAGTTTACACTAAATAAGGGTGTTCTACTAACTGCGGGGGGGGGGGGGCATTTACACTTGTTGATAAAGCATGGGTGCTGTCACAAATAACTAATATATACTCAACAGTATTAGTGGATATAAACTTGAATTCAAATTGGGCATATTACCGCCAGTTCAGCAATGCGCCCAAAGGGCATTTTCTCCCTCTAAGAAAGAGAAGTGAGAAGGTCAAGCTGAACTAGAAAGGCTCATTACTAAATGGATCATGGGAGTAAACATGAACCATTGGAATTTGTATCGAATATATTCACTAAAACTACAAAAGATGGTGAATGTAACATCATCATTGATCTAATATCACTAAATAAATCTGTTGAGTATATACACTTTTAGATGGAGACGGGTTTTTTGTCACTGCCAGACATCTGATCTCCAAAGGATACCTTATGGCGAGCATTGATATGGAAGATGCAAACTATCTTATACCCATACACTAGGATCATTGTAGATACCTAAAAAATTTACCTGGATATGGATATCCCGGTTAGGGCAACTATGGGAGTATAGAGCATTCCCAAGGGTCTAACCTCAGCCCTAAACTATTATAAATATTAAAAATAGCCATGAAAATAGAAAACAAGCAATGCATTTCGTTGTTTCCAATGCATTTCGTTGTCTCTGTACTATACACTGATAATGACAATTAAAATTGAATTTGAATCTAATCATGGCATATATTGGATGATATCCTCATATTAGGGGAAACAAAGGAATTAGCTGTGGGAGCAGTTCTAGTTACGAAACAGCTCCCTAAAGCACTGAGGTTCATCCCACGCCCAGATAAACCAGTATTGAAACCGTTAACTACCATGGATTATCTGGGCTTCAATATCAATTCCATCCATATGACTGTTACTTTGCCAAGGTACTTGGGTCACTATAATCAAATCATGAATGCACCCACTGAAGCTATATCACAATTACAGTGGTGGGCAGACATATGTTTGGCATAGTTTTCAGCCCTATTATTGTCACCAATCCCAACTTGGTTATTAAAAACCGATGCCAGTACTTTAGGCTGGGGAGCAACTAAACTCCATATCCAGCACAGGTAACAGATGGACCAATTCAGAATCATCGTTACTATACACACCGGGCATCAACTATTTGGGATTGGTGATCGCCTATTGGGCTAAAAAGCATATGCATTTCAAATGCAGCACGTACATATGCGGTTACGGATTGATAATACTATGGTGGTGGCTTATATCAACCATATGGGGAGCATAAAATCATTATCGTGCAACAAATTGGAAACAGATCTGGCAATGGTGTGTCAAAAGACATTTTAACTATCAGCTGCCTATTTCCTAGGAAGCTAGAACAGTGGGAGACACCACGTCACGGGTAAAAATTTATGATAACATTGAATAGATGTCAAACCAAAAATATCTGCTAAAGGTATTAAGCAGTTTGAAAGCCAGATATCAATTTGGTTGCACAAGACGGAATCACCAGTAACCTATGTATGTGACTTGGGAACCAGATCAGAGGCAGCAGCGATAGATGCCTACACGCTGGAAGGGGGAATTTCTGCTTTGCCTTCCTCCCTTCTGCCTCATCAGTCGGGCACTTCGTCATACAGATGGAATCTGTCTCCGAGATAATGAACGTGCCCGACCGGCCTACACAGCCATGGTTCCCAGTTCATCACGACATGGTGGGCGAGTCACCTATGGATTTCCCTAGTGGACCATGGTTGCTGACTCAACCCAGTATCAGGCACAAGCCACCCATACCAGAAAAACATCAAACTCCTGGGTGCAGGTTTTGAATAGACCTTACCAGGGACTGGGGTTATCCAAAGGAACCATTACCACCATGTCGGCATCCCTGCGAACAGTCACCAAGAGCTAACATGGGTAAAATACTGCCACGACGCAGGGACAACATACCAAACTATTCAACCACTGACGTATTGGAGTTCCTGGAACATCTACACCATGACTAAAAGGTGAGTTACAGTGCCGTAAATACAGCATGGAGTGCCTTGTCTGCTTATCTAAAACAGCATGACAGCAGAGCATGGGATCCCATCCACTGAAGATAAACTTATGAAGGGCAACTATAATAATAAGCCCAAAAACCCAGGTATACCCATGTTGGGATATTGGTGTGATATTGACATATCTCAGAGAATGGCACCAGCCAGATCCCTCAGCTTCCTCAATCTATGTTAAAAACGCTCATGCTTATGGCTCTCGTATACGCTCACAGAGTCCAGTCACTCCATAAAACTAGACTGGATAACATGGTGATTACCCCAGACGCATCACGTTCATATTCTAGGTCTGGTAAAACCTAACTCGCAGGTATATGGGACCAGGCGAGATTATGAGTTCAGCACGGACTAGTAGGGTCGAGATGGCCTGTGTTTTCCGTGCTGTAATCGTTATTGGTTATATGGACCAGGAACGCCCAATTCACTGGTGGGATTCCGGGCCTACCCACCAGAGTCCAGGTTGAGTGTGGTGACCCATCTACTACAATATATAGACACAACCCACAATCTTAGAGGGAGAGGAAAGCCTATGGGTCAACCACAGAAACCCCAAGATGGGGTACGAGCCAAACCACTCCAAGGTGGCTCAAACAGGTACTGAAAGCTGCCGGAATAGATAATAATACATTTTAATCCCATTCCACTAGGGCAGCATTGATATCAGCGGCTGAACGAATGGACATCCCGGTTGACCACATTCTCAATACGGCAGAATGGTCAAGGGAACGACGTTCAGAACATTTTTTATTGTAAACCGTTGATAAACCTGATTTAATTGCAGAAAGAATATTACAAACTGCAATATTAATTTAAGCTCAGGGGAGCTCTTTATGTTGTTATTGTTAACAAATACCTTTCTGTTTCTTGTGAAAGCAGATCCACTGGTTGATTACGATAACACTTCCTCCCTCAAAAACTTCGGCAGTCAGTGAAATAAAAACTGTTACACGGTTTGAAATCACAGACCTTTGAAGTCTTCACGGAATCACTCACGTGACTCCGAAGTAAAATAGTAAGATTAAACGAGTACTTACCAGTATGAAGTTTGATCTGTATTTTATGAGGAGTTACGGTGAGGTATTACGTGCCCTCCGCTCCCACCCTCAATATATAGATCAAACTAATAAACTGATGTCTCATGATCTTTACTATCTTACTTCAAATATTGTGTCTATCCTGTGATTTCACACCGCTGCTTCGAAGTATGCCGCACCTGCGCACTGGGCTGGGTTCTTCACGTTATACCTCACCGTAACTCCTCATAAAATACAGATCAAACTTCATACTGGTAAGTACTCGTTTAATCTTACTATTAATAGTTAAAGGTAAATCCTCATGACCAACAAGTCTATTTAGTAACAACTTAAATTTAACTCGATAGAGGAGCCCAATTTCTCGAATATAGTTTGAGGCTGAAACAGTTAATTTTAGCAAAATACAGCGTTAAAATATCATCCAGGCAAGTGTTTTTCAACTCTGAGTAGTCCACTTTGCAATGCTTTACTGTTATCAAACTGTTATCATTGCCTCATCATAGCAATTGCCTCCTCCTGATAATTTCAAATATCCACAGGACTGACTTATTGTTGGTTTTACCCCATGTCCTGGGGACCACAGCGGTCTGGGAGCCTCTGACCACACTGTCAGTGACTGAGATCGTGAACCCGATATCCGCCGGCTATTCGCTTCTGCGATCGGCTCCGGGGTCTCCCCACAGCCCACAGCCCATAGCTCCGTGACAATATCCTGCAGGAAACCTCTGTAAAAAGAGGTTCCTGCAAGGAAATCAGAACCTGGTAAGAAATACAAAACTTACCTGCAGGTTTAAACTTACCGCTGGCAGGAGCGACGCGCCTGCCAGTCCAGTGCTTTGCCATGTGAACGATGATATGACGCGCATGCGGACTGGCGGGGCATCTTCATGGAATCACTCTCGTGACTCCGAAGTAAAATGTGTATTATATGTCATAGCTGCATTCTTGCATCTCTCTCTCTCGCAGCCATCATCTGCTTCGGTGAGAGAAGCAGGTCGGTGATTGATCAAAAGGCCCCTAGGGGACTGTGTATGATTGGCCGCCGAGTGACCAGCGCATTATGTGATTGGACACAATGCCCTTGGAGACCGCGGTTGATTGGACGGGAATTTGAAGGGAAGCTGGCCGGTGATTGGACGCAACCCCCTTAGAGACAGCTGGCAAATAATCGGGCACAAAAAATTGAAAATAGGAAAACAATAAAATCAGAATTCTGAAACAAAGAAGATTGTTAAGGGCTTAGACACGCTAGAGGCAGGAAACATGTTCCCGATGTTGGGGGAGTCCAGAACCAGGGGCCACAGTTTAAGGATAAGGATCAAGTCATTTAGAACGTAGACGAGGAAACACTATTTCTCACAGAGAGTTGTGAGTCTGTGGAATTCTCTGGCTCAGAGGGCGGTGGAGGCCGGTTCCCTGGATACTTTCAAGAGAGAGCTAGATGGGGCTCTTAAAGATATTGGGGTCAAGGGATGTGGGGAGAAGGCAGGAACGGGGTACTGATTGGGGATGATCAGCCATGATCCCATTGAATGGCGGTGCCGGCTCGAAGGGCTAAATGGCCTACTCCTGCACCTATTGTCTATTGTCTATAAATCGGAAGAATATCATGCCTGATCTGCAGCAAAGATACTAGTATCCGCTCTAGTATCTTTGATCTGCAGTTCCTTTCTATTGAAGAAGAACCCTGGCCCGCAACAACTTTGAGATCCACACTCTTCTGAAGTCCAGACACAGGGCATTCACTTCCGATGATACAGTGGCCTACATGAAGTCCAGATACGACCTTGGTAAGGCCATCAAAAAGGCCAAAAGGGACTTCTGCTCCAAACTGGAGGATGAGACTGATGTTCGGCAGCTGTGGCAGGGCCTGAATGCAATCACCTCCTACAAGGCAATACCAGGAGGCAGCTCGAATGTCGGCAAAACTTCACTCCCTGACGAGCTCAATGCGTTTTACGCACGCTTTGACAGGGAGAATACTGATGTGCCTTCCCGATCCCCCATTCGCTGTGATGGCATTTCAGTCTCAGTCACAGAGGCCAACTTCAGGAAATCCTTCAGAGGGGTGAACTCTTGAAAAGCACCTGGTCCTGATGGTATACCCGGTCGTGTTCTAAAAACCTATGCGTACTAACTGGCTGGAGTTTTTACGGACATTTTCAACCTCTCACTTCTGAGGTCTGAGGTCACCACCTGCTTTAAAAGGGCATCAATTATACCAGTGCCCAAGAAGAGTAAGGTGACGTGCCTCAATGACTATCGACCAGTGGCACTAACGCCAGTGGTAATGAAGTGCTTTGAGAGGTTGATCATGGAGCAAATCAACTCCTACCTCGACAAAAACCTAGACCCACTGCAGTTTGCTTGCCGCCACAACAGATCAACGGTGGATGCGATCTCGCTGGCCCTCCACTCCGCTCTGGACCACTTGGACAACAAAAACTCATATGTCAGGCTGTTATTCATCGATTACAGCTCGGCATTTAACACAATCATCCCTTCCAAACTGGTTACCAAACTCGCAGAACTGGGTCTCTGCGCATCCCTCTGCAATTGGATCCTCATTCACAGACCACAGTCTGTTCGTATTGGTGGAAATGTGTCAGCCTCGATAACAATCAACGCGGGAGCACCTCAAGGCTGCGTGCTCAACTCTATACTCATGGCTGCGTAGCCAGTCACAGTGCGAACTCCATCATCAAGTTCGCTGACGACACCACTGTTGTGGGGCGTATGACTGATGGGGATGTGTCAGAGTATAGATGAGAGATCGAGCAACTGTCCATATGGTGCCAGCACAATAACCTGGCCCTCAACACCAGCAAAACCAAGGAACTGATTGTGGACTTTGGAAGGAGTAGGATGGGGACCCACAGTCACGTTTATATCAACGGGTCGATGGTTGAAAGGGTCAAGAGCTTCAGATTCCTGGGCGTGCACATCTCTGAAGATCTTTCCTGGTCCGAGAACACTAATGCAATTATCAAGAAAGCTCTTCAGCGCCTCTACTTCCTGAGAAGATTACGGAGAGTTGTTTGTCAAGGAGGACTCTCTAATTTCTACAGGTGCACAGTAGAGAGCATGCTGACCGGTTGCATCATGGCTTGTTTCAGCAACTTGAGCGCCCTGGAGAGGAAAAGACTACAAAAAGTAGTAAACACTGCCCAGTCCATCATCGGCTCTGACCTTCCTTCCATCGAGGGGATTTATCGCAGTCGCTGCCTCAAAAAGGCTGGCAGTATCATCAGGACCCACATCATCCTGGCCACACAGTCATCTCCCTACTACCTTCAGGTAGAAGGTACAGGAGCCTGAAGACTGCAACAACCAGGTTCAGGAATAGCTACTTTCCCACAGCCATCAGGCTATTGAACCTGGCTTGGACAAAATTCTGATTATTAATAACCCATTTTCTGTTATTTGCACTTTATCAGTTTATTTATTCATGTGTGTATATATTTATATTATGGTATATGTACACACTTGTCTGTTTTGTAGTAAATGCCTACTATGTTCTGTGTGCTGAAGCAAAGCAAGAATTTCATTGTCTTATACAGGGACACATGACAATAAACTCACGACTTGACACTTGACTTGACTATTTCATCATCGTATTTTAAACATCACTTCTGATTCTCTTGCAACCTGGATTTCTCTGCGATTTACAATCTACACCCTGTCGCAGACGCTCTATTTTTGCATTCGCATTATTTTTTATCTACCTCTGAATCTCATCATCCAGGGAGTTCTGTTTGTCCTTTCTCTGCTCTTAATGTAAATGTTTTTACAACTTACCTCGAGCTTAACATGAAGTCTCACTTATCTGAACTTTTGGCTCCTATTGAACAATGTCAATTCATTCTCATCCCATTAAAATTGACCTTCATTAATTATGTAACCGTGTGGCTGACAGTGGTGGAGAAGTTATTCTTAATCAATCCACATTGTTCAAAGATATGTGTAAGAAGGAACTGCAAATACTGGTTTAGACACAAAATGCTGTCGTAACTCACCGGGTCAAGCAGCATCTCTGGAGAAAAAGAACAGGTGACATTTTAGGTTGATACCCTTCATTACTGTGTCTGCCTGACTTGCTGAGTTAGCATTTCGTGTCTCTCTTTGATGAAAGATCGTCAGCATAGCTTTGTGAGAGAAAGATCTTGCCTGACATTTGAATTTTTTGAAGAGGTAATGAAACGAGTTAATGAACGTAGTGTAGACAAAAACGCTGGAGAAACTCAGCGGGTGAGGCAGCATTTATGGAGCGAAGGAAATAGGTAACGTTTCGGGTCGAAACCCTTCTTCAGACTGAAGAAGTCTGAAGAAGGGTTTCGGCCCGAAACGTTTCCTATTTCTTTCGCTCCATAGATGCTCCTCACCCGCTGACTTTCTCCAGCGTTTTTGTCTACCTTTGATTTTCCAGCATCTGCAGTTCCTTCTAAAACAAAATGAAAGTAGTGTGTTTGTTGCGGAAGTCCTTTGACAAGGTCCCACCCAAGAGGTTAGACTTCATGGGATCCAGGACACCGTTGACAAACTGGATCTAAAATCCACAAACCTGAATGTCCCGGAAGACCCATTGTCTCTGCGTTTTCGTGCCCCACCGAACTCATTTCCAAATACCTTGACTCCATCCTATCACCCTTGGTTAAATCCCTCCCTACCTATGTTCAAGACACCTCAGACACTCTCCGTCGTCTCCGCGCATTCCATTCTCTAGGCCCTCACCCCCTCATCTTCACCATGGACGTCCAGTCACTCTACACCTCCATCCCCCACCACGATGGTCTCAAAGCCCTCCAGTTCTTCCTCGACCAGAGAAGCAACCTATACCCAGCCACTGACACTCTCCTCCAAAGATCCTATAGCGGAGCAAGATAGACTACTCCTGCTAAATGCAATGGGCTGACGTGTAGTAGGCAACGGAACGTCACGGCCGCCATTTTTTAATGCGACACGCGACTTCCGGTATGCCGCCCGCTGAGATCCAAAGCAAAGATTATAGAGCTCCGCTATAATCTTTGATCCAAAGCAAAGATCTTCGAGTATCTTGTAGCGGGAACAGCCCCCTCCTTTGCGTAGTTTCCCTTGCATTGTATTGTGCAGTTTCCCTGGTATTGCTTTAACACACACTGCACAAAATTAAATTTAACGTATACATATTTTATATAATTATATGAATGTGTGTCTGTGTGTGAGAGGCAAGTTAGAGATAATTAAGTTTATTCTCATGGATCAGAAGCAACTTTGATTTAAATAATCACAATTAATTTATTTGTCTTGTAAGATGATATACATAAACCATAAAGGCAATTATATATATAATTATATAGTAATAATATATATATGCATATATATATATTTATACACACATATATATACACATACATATATACACACATACATATATACACATACATACATACGTATACACATACATATGCACACAAACAAATACACGCATACATATGGATACATTTATATGCATACATACACACATATAAACATATATATACATACATATATACACACATATACATATATATATACACATACATGCATATATACACATACATATATATTTATACATATGATTAACATGTAGAGGAACCAACGAGAGAGCAGGCTATTTTAGACTGGGTATTGAGTAATGAGGAAGGGTTAGTTAGCAATTTTGTTGTACGTGCCCCATTGGCCAAGAGTGACCATAATATGGTTGAGTTCTTCATTAGGCAGGCAGTGACTAGTGGGGTACCGCAAGCTATTTACAATATATATTAATGATCTGGATGAGGGAATTGAAGGCAATATCTCCAAGTTTGCGGATGACACTAAGCTGGGGGGCAGTGTTAGCTGTGAAGAGGATGCTAGGTGGCTGCAAGGTGACTTGGATAGGCTGGGTGAGTGGGCAAATGTTTGGCAGATGCAGTATAATGTGGATAAATGTGAGGTTATCCATTTTGGTGGCAAAAACAGGAAAGCAGACTATTATCTAAATGGTGGCCGACTAGGAAAAGGGGAGATGCAGCGAGACCTGGGTGTCATGGTACACCAGTCATTGAAAGTAGGCATGCAGGTGCAGCAGGCAGTGAAGATAGCGAATGGTATGTTAGCTTTCATAGCGAAAGGATTTGAGTATAGGAGCAGGGAGGTTCTACTTCAGTTGTACAGGGTCTTGGTGAGACCACACCTGGAGTATTGCGTACAGTTTTGGTCTCCAAATCTGAGGAAGGACATTATTGCCATAGAGGGAGTGCAGAGAAGGTTCACCAGACTGATTCCTGGGATGTCAGGACTGTCTTATGAAGAAAGACTGGATAGACTTGGTTTATACTCTCTAGAATTTAGGAGATTGAGAGGGGATCTTATAGAAACTTACAAAATTCTTAAGGGGTTGGACAGGCTAGATGCAGGAAGATTGTTCCCGATGTTGGGGAAGTCCAGGACAAGGGGTCACAGCTTAAGGATAAGGGGGAAATCCTTTAAAACCGAGATGAGAAGAACCTTTTTCACATAGAGAGTGGTGAATCTCTGGAACTCTCTGCCGCAGAGGGTAGTCGAGGCCAGTTCATTGGCTATATTTAAGAGGGAGTTAGATGTGGCCCTTGTGGCTAAGGAGATCAGAGGGTATGGAGAGAAGGCAGGTACGGGATACTGAGTTGGATGATCAGCCATGATCATATTGAATGGCGGTGCAGGCTCGAAGGGCCGAATGGCCTACTCCTGCACCTAATTTCTATGTTTCTATTATTTTCCAATGATCAATAGATTTACGATCAGTTCCTGTGGATTGGAGGGTAGCTAATGCTATCCCACTTTTCAAGAAAGGAGCGAGAGAGAAAACAGGGAATTACAGACCAGTTAGCCTGACTTTGGTGGTGTGAAAGATGCTGGAGTCAATTATTAAATATGTAATAATGGGGCATTTGGATAGCAGTAAAAGGATTAGTCCAAGTCAACATGGATTTATGATTTTACAATGCATTTAAGCCTCTCCCATTGTTATGAGATGAATTCCTGGAATATGTAGGAAGTTTATTGTAACCTATTGCTACTTGCCTGAACAATGGATGATATATCACTTAAATGCAATTGTTTTCAGTTGTGTGGAGAGACCTGTATATTGAAAATGCGTTTTGCCTTTAATATGTCAATTTACCTTAAATGTAGAAGAGCTTATTAAAATCTTCTTACAAAGACCATTAAGTATTTTCTTTCTATCCTCTTTTGGACCCAAGGCATAGCAGAGCTGCCAACTCTCACGAAGAGGTAAGGGAGGGAGAGATGGAAGGGAGGGAGAGAGGGAAGGGAGGGAGATCGCGAAGAGAGGGGGAGAGAGAGAGAGAGAGAGAGAGATCGAGAGAAGAGAGGGGAGCGAGAGATCGAGAGGAGGGGAGAGAGAGTTCGAGAGAAGAGAGGGAGAAGGGGAAAGGGGGGACAGGGAGAAGGGGGGAGGGAGAAGGGGGACAGGGAGAAGGGGGAGAGGGAGAGTGGAACGATAGCACATTATAACGCGCAGCCGTCCCATTCCGACCAAAGATTATAGAGCTAAGCTCCACTAGTATCTTTGATTGCGGCCGCCGCCACCGAATCCCCCGACCCACCATTGCACCCAAAAGATGATAGAGCAGAGTTATATAATATTTGATTGCACCCTTCTTCACGGCGGGCTTGTGATCTTTGCTTGTGATGTCTTGACAATTCGAGGAATATAATGGGTAACAGCCGCCCATTCTCGGACTTGAATCTGAGCTCGAAAAATCTCCTGGTCACTGGACCCAATGTGTCCCGCGAGCCATATTGTGGAGACCAAACCCTTACAAGAACAAAACCAAAAACGTACAGAAGTGTTAAAATTGTCTTTATTATTATGGTAAGTAAAGAACTATTAAAAATAAGTCTAATAACTTTCTAATGTACCGACAAACCCAGTTTCCCAATGGCCGTTGATGGGAGAACAGAAAATAACATTTTCACGACAGAATATCGACTGAAAATAATAAAAATATTTTCTCACCTTTCTTTTTTATTGGGGAACCTAAAGAATGACAGGTCGGGTCGTTTAGATTTACGATTAGAACAATTGTTAGCAGAGTAGTGAGATGAAATTTAGATAAGGGCGCCATGACAGTGTGGGGGAAGCCCAATAAATGCCTCCAAAAATGGCGTCGACGATCACACACGTGATACTACGCGTTTTTCGAGGAGTGGTCTATCTTGCTCCTCTAGGATCTTTGCTCTCCTCCGCCTAGCGGAGCTGGTCCTTACCCTCAATAACTTCACGTTCGACTCCTCCCATTTCCTCCAAATACAAGGCGTAGCTATGGGCACACGCATGGGCCCCAGCTATGCCTGCCTATTTGTCGGTTACGTCGAGCAATCCTTGTTCAATACATACCAGGGCCCCATCCCCGACCTCTACCTCCGTTACATCGACGACTGCTTTGGTGCCACCTCCTGCACCCACACACAACTGACTGACTTCATCCACTTCACCACCAACTTCCATCCGGCACTCAAATACACCTGGACCATTTCCGACACTTCCCTACCATTCCTTGACCTCACTATCTCCATTGCAGGTGATAGACTTCTGACCGACATACACTATAAACCCACTGACTCCCATGGCTATCTGGACTACACTTCTTCCCACCCTGCTTCCTGTAAGGACTCCATCCCCTACTCCCAATTCCTCCGTCTACGCCGCATCTGCTCCACGGATGAGGCGTTCCACACCAGGACATCTGAAATGTCCTCATTATTCAGGGAACGGGGGTTCCCCTCCTCCACCATAAATGAGGCTCGCACCAGGGTCTCTTCCATACCCCGCAACACTGCTCTCTCTCCCCATCCCCCCACTCGCAACAAGGGCCGAGTCCCCCTAGTCCTCACCTTTCACCCCACCAGCCGTCACATACAAAAAGTAATCCTCCGTCAGTTTCGCCACCTCCAATGTGACCCCACTACTCGCCACATCTTCCCATCTCCCCCCTATATCTGCCTTCCGCAAAGAGCGCTCCCTCCATAACTCCCTTGTCAATTCTTCCCTTCCCTCTCGTACCACCCCCTCCCCGGGCACTTTCCCTTGCAACCGCAAGAGATGCAACACTTGTTGTCCCTTTACCTCCCCCCTCGACTCCGTTCAAGGACCCAAGCAATCGTTCCAGGTGCGACAGAGGTTTACCTGCATCTCTTCCAACCTCATCTATTGCGTCCGCTGCTCTAGATGTCAGCAGATCTATATCGGTGAGACCAAGCGGAGGTTGGGCGATCGTTTCGCCGAACACCTCCGCTCGGTCCGCAATAACCAAGCTGACCTCCCGGTGGCTCAGCACTTCAACTCCCCCTCCCACTCCATCTCCGACCTCTCTGTCCTGGGTCTCCTCCATGGCCACAGCGAGCAGCACCGGAAATTGGAGGAACAGCACCTCATATTCCGTTTGGGGAGTCTGCATCCTGGGGGCATGAACATCGAATTCTCCCAATTTTGTTAGTCCTTGCTGTCTCCTCCCCTTCCTCAGTCCCCCTGCTGTCTCCTCCCATCCCCCAGCCTTCGGGCTCCTCCTCCTTTTCCCTTTTTTGTCCCCGCCCACCCCCGCCCCCGATCAGTCTGAATAAGGGTTTCGGCCCGAAACATTGCCTATTTCCTTCGCTCTATAGATGCTGCTGCACCCGCTGAGTTTCTCCAACTTTTTTGTGTACCTTGGATCTAAAATTGGCTTGGTGATTGGAGGCAGAGGGTTGTTCTATGATTGGAAGCGAACTGAACTAGGTCCTTTGTCCCACCATGACCCTGATGACCCTCATACCCATCCATACTCGTTTTATTTGTCTACTCTAGGACTATATCCCTAAATGCTTTGTCTATTTAAGTGACTGTCTGAACACTTTAGACGTTAGAGATACAGTGGAAACAGGCCCTTTGGCCCACAAAGTCTATGCTGACCAGTGAATACCCCATACACTAGCACAATTCTACACACTAGGGCCAATTTATAATTCGCAGAAGCCAATTAATCCAGAAACCTGTACGTCTTTGGAGCATGGGAAGAAACTGGAGCACATGGAAAAAAGCCACACGGTCACAGGGAGAATGCACAAACTCTGTACAGACGGCAGCCGTAGTCAGGATCAAACCCGGGTCTAGCCATTTGTTGTATTAATTGCATCTGATCCCACCACTGCCTCTGGCAGCACGGTCCATGTGTCAGTCACTCTCTGTCAGGACAAATGTTTCCTCAGATCTCCTTTGAAACACCTGCCTCTCACCTAAACGCTTTGCCCGTTTATCACAGGGAAGGATTCTGACCATCGCCATACCCTTGATGCCTTTGCATGGGGTGGGAGGGGGGGGGGAAACTTTTTGAATCTCTCCCTGCACTGAGACCCGACCTTTTCTCGTCGGGTCTCAGTCGTCGTTGAGGCCGCAACGAGGAGCGGCCTCCAACAGGAAGAGACCGGGGACTCAGGTGTCGACTCACCGTTGCCGTCGCGGAGCTGGCCGAGTCCGGAGCGGTGGAGGAGCGCTGCCGCTGCTGCTGATGCTGTTGCTGCTGCTGCTGCTGCTGCTGCCGGAGAGTCGGAGGCTGCTACTGCGGGTCTGCGGACGACGGCGCCGAGCCCACGGCTCCCTGGAGGGAGACCGCTTTTCGGGGCTTCTGCGGCGGCGACTTCTCCCGCCCGAGTTGCGGGGTTGAAGAGCTCCTGGAGCGGGGCCTAGCACCACTGCCCCGCGCGGCTGGAATGGCCGCGGACTCTGCGAGCGCACACCGGGGGCTCCAACATCAAGACCCGGTGTGCGACCTCGCACCACCCGGCGTGGCTTTAATGGCCGCGGGACAATCGCCATCGCCAGCCGGGGGCTTTGACTTTGACTCTGACATCGGGGGGGGGGAAGAGTGCAGTGGAGAGATAAGTCTATTTGGCCTTCCATCACAGTTATGTGATGGATGTTTATGTTAAATGTAATTGTGTTGTGTCTGGGGTCTATTTGTGTGTAATGTATGGCTGCAGAAACGGCATTTCGTTTGGACCTCCAGGGGTCCAAATGACAAATAAATTGATTCTGATTCTGATTCTGATTCTGATTGTTGCTGGGGTTTGGGAGGTAACTGCAGTGCATTTTGTAGATGGTTCACACAGCAGCTGGTGGTGGAGGAGAGGATCATGGTTTAGTATGGTTGAGGGGTTGCTGAGCAAAGCATCTGCTTTGTCCCAAACTCATGCAGGCAAGTGTTCTGTGTCCACTCATCATGTCTTGTACATAGTGGAAGGGTCTTGGAAATGAGTCACTTATCACCAGATATATAAACTTGGATAAAAATGTAGGTGGGTTGGTTAGTAAATTTACAGATGACATAACAATTGATGGTGTTGGAGAGAGTGCAGAAGGCTGTCAAAGGATGCAGTGAGATACAGATCGGCTACAGATATGGGCAGAAAAATGGCAAATCCAATATAAAACATTACACAGACTATATTATTCAAAAACTAAAATAAATAAACTCTTCCCCATTGTCTCGCCCATTTGTGATAAATGTCAGGTACAAAAAGCTAACATAGCGCACTCTTTTGTTTTCTGTATAAAAATTCAAAAATTCTGGAACGAAATATTTGAAATCTTTACAAAATTATTTAAAACAAAACTACTACCCAGAGTAGAATGGATCATTTTTGGAATATCGGAAGGTAACCCTGAATTAAATATGTTTCAAAAGAACTTACTTAATTATGGGCTAATAATTGGAAAAAAGCTTATACTTAAATTTTGGAAAAATGCTCCAATACCAACAACAAAAATGTGGATTTCAAACATGTTCGAAACATTACACTTGGAAGAGATGAGACTCCTCCTAGCAGGTAAAGCAGATCACTTCCAAAAGACGTGGTCTCCATTTATGGAACTATTACAAGCTAAGGTGCAATAATAAGTTAAAATATAAAGGCTACCAGGACCTGGTAATGGGGGGTATAAAATACATTTTTAATAAAAACATGGTTGGTATATCCTTTTTTGCGGAGTTTTGTGTTACAATAGAGCGACTGATTTTCCTTTTTTCCTTTTTTTTCTTTTCTTTCTAGGGTCTTAATTATTTTCTTTGCTTCCTTCTCTAATTCCTTCCCTAAGGGGTTCTTTTCTCCCAACACTTTCCTGCACCTTCACGATTCTTGCTTACTTTTCTTACTTCTTTTATTTCTTTCTCTTTTAAAGCTCAAAAAATGAAGTGGTACAACATAATGTAATAAGATATATGCGATGTATTAATGTGATTTACTGTACTGCTAATAAAAATAAAATTAAAAAAAAAAAAAAAAAAAAAAAAGAAAAATGGCAAATTGAGCATAAGGCAAGGTGTATGGTTCATGGCAGGACCCTTAACTGCACTGATGTACCAAGAGATCTTGGGGTCCATGTCCATATGTTCCTGAAGTAGCAACACCAACGAGTTGTGAAGAAGGAGTCAGATATTCTTGCCTTCATTAATCCGGGTATATGAATCAGGAAGTCACGTAGCAGCTTGATAAAACTTTGGTTAGGCCTGCATTTGGTGTATTGGCTGAAGTTCAGGTCACCCAATTACAGGAAGGATGTGGAGGCTTTGGAGAGGGTTTCAGCTATGAGGAGCAGTTGGATAAACAGTTTGTTTTCTCCAGAGCGTCAGAGGTAGAAGGGAGATCTAATAGTATAGAAAATTCCGAGGGCATTGACAGGGGAGACAGTCAGAGCCATTTTCCCAGGATGTAAATGTGAAAGACATAACTTTAAGGTGAGGGGGACAAGGTTTAAAAGAGATATGGGGGCAAATGTTTTACACAGTGGTGGTGGGTGCTTGGAACGCATTCAGTGATCAGAGTCAAAGCAGATATGATAGTGGCACTTACAAGTTTTGGAAAGACACATGGAAAGGCAGGGAATAGAAGGATATGGATCATATGATGGCAGAGATTCATTTAACTTGGCATCATGTTTGACATAGATACTGTCGACCGAAGGGCCTGTTCCTGTGTTGTACTGTTCAATTTTTTTCCTACCCAGGAAAATGTACTTGTAACCCAGGGAGTGTAATGTCGACTCTTATACATCGGCAAGACCAAACGCAGACTGGACGATCATTTCATGGAACACCTTCGTTCAGCCCGCCTGAACCAACCTGATCTCCCTGTTGCTGGACAATTTAATTCTCTGCCCCATTCCCACACAGACCTTTCTATCCTCAGCCCCCTCCATTGTCAGAGTGAGGCTAAACGCAAATTGGAGGATCAGCATCTCATATTTTGCTTGGGCAGCTTACAGCCCAGTGGTATGAATATTGATTTCTCTCACTTCAGGTAGCTCTGGCATTCCCTCTCTCTCTCTATCCCTCCCCCACCCGAGTCGCACTAGCTTCTCACTATCACCCTACAAACAGCTAACAATGGCCTGATCATCCTTACTTTTTTGCATATCTTTCATTTGTTGTTCTTTTTTATCTCTCCACATAACCAGTCTGAGAAAGGGTCTCGACCCAAAACGTCACCCTTTCCTTCTCTCCAGAGATGCTGCCTGTCTCACTGAGTTACTCCAGCTTTTTGTGTCTATCTGTGAGTGTAATCGGAATTCACCAGGCTGTTCCTGGGATTCTGTTCTAGCAGTTATAAGAGGTGATCTCACTGAATCACACAGAATTGGTTTGGATATTGATGAGATCAAACTTGTGAGGCTATGTCGTAAGACCAAATGTTTTCAGGAAGAAAACTGGTGACACAACTGAACAGTTACAACTTGAATTAAACTTTTAGTGTTTTTTATGAACGATAAAGGCAATAAAATTAGTGGACAGAGCAAACAAAACTTGTGGTTACGAAGGAAGGCAAATACATACTGACGTATAAAACCTCTGATACAGTAAAGGTTATATTGTTATCTAGTTAGATATACCAATGTATAATAGCGTAAATGTGTAAATGATCTAATGATAACAGCGGTTATTAATTCAACATACGTCAACCTTCAACTATGTTTACATTTAATTCTGTCATTTTGAAATGGCAATATGTGAACAAAACCATCCGGGAAGGTTTCAGTTTGTGAAATAATCAGAATGCAAACCTGGCATCACAGCTTAAAAATAATAAATTGGCTTTGGAAACAGTGAGGTGTAGAAAGTTACCAGATGAGATGACTAGTTTCGTATTTCATGAGGAAATAATTTTATCAGGATTTTGGAACGAATCAAAGAGAAAGAAAGTTCATTGGGACAGTCCAGGAAAAAGAGGAAAACTCAAAGTGCTGGAGGAACAGCGGGTCAGGCAGCATCTGTGAAGGGAATGGACAAGTGACGATTCAGGTTGGGATACTTCTTCAGACTGAAATATCGCCTATCCAATTTGTTCACTGATGCTGCCTCACCTGCTGAGTTCCTCCAGCACTTTATGTTTTGTTTACGATTCTAGCATCTGCAGTTCCTTGTTTTACAGATAAAGGATTCTGGTCCAGGGTCCAAGATAATGCGGTAAATTGGATTCAAAGTTAGATACAAAAAGCTGGAGTAACTCATTGGGACAGGCAGCATCTCAGGAGAGGAATGGGTGATGGGCAACCAATTTCTTCTCTCCTGAGATGCACCATGTCCCGCTGAGTTCGTCCAGCTTTTTATGTCTGTCTTCGGTTTAAACCAGCATCTGCAGTTCCTTCCTACACATACTGGATTCAAAGTTAGCTTGGCAACAGGAAACAGAGAATATAAGAGCAGAGAGGTTATGGGTCAACAATGCTGAGAACCATATTCTGCCTCTGGGTCTTCCCCCTAGCTCTATCTTGTATACTTGAGTTTGACTTAATTTAAGTGTCGCGTATCTGATCTGTTTGCATCGCATACCAAATAAAGCGTTTCAATTGTACCTTGGTACACACAAAAATAATAAACCTCAACTTTATAAAACATCATGAGGGAAGCAGAGAGTCTCTTTCCCAGGGTAGAGGAATCATGAACTAGAGAGCATGGGTGTCAGCTGAGGGGGAAAAATTTAACACAAACCTGAAGGGCAACATATTCACACAGAGAGTAGAGTGTATACGGAACGAGCTGCCACAAGAGATAGCTGAGGCAGGTACAAGAATAACATTTAAAAGATATTTGAACAGGTACATGAATAGGAAAGATTTAGAGGAAAATGGGCTAAATGTGGGTAACTGGGACAAGCTTAGATGGGGCACTATGGCAGCATGGATGAGTTGGGCTGAAGGGCCTGTTTCCGTGCTTTAGGACTGGAATACTGTGCACAGATGAAAGGTATGATTGCACTGGAGTGGGTGTAGATAAAACAAGATATTGGAGAAATAAGGAACTGCAGATGCGGGTCCCTGCACAAAACGTTTCCTTTCCATGTTCTATGGATATGCTGCCTGACCCGCAGAGTTAATCCTGTATTTTGTGTCATTTTCTCAACAAGACATTGTTTGTTTTAGTGGTGGACTAGACTTAGTGGGACCCATTGGGTCCCATGTTCACACGGGAGGGCTGGTCCCCCAATGCAATATTCCACCTCTCCACCAATTCTAATATTGCTGGCCAGTGTGTGTGGGGGGGGGGGGCTTTCTGGAGTGCTAGCATGGGTGTTGTGGGCCGAAGCAACTTGATTCCAGAGGGTTAATATGGACATTGTGGGCCCAATGGATTCTTCGGCTGGCAGCTGAGTCACTCAAGCCTGGTGGGCTGGGAGCTCAGAAACTGTCAGAAATTCTGCCCAAAACAGGTGAGAGACTCTGTGAGGGAGAAGGGGGAGAGAATGGAGAATCAATTTTAGACATTTTTCATCTTTTTCTGCAGATCACAGCAATGAAGGAGGAAAGTCTATCCAGGCCTGGATCTCACAGGGAGCAAATGAACGGAGGGAGAAAAGTACAATAATAATAAATACACAAATAAATAAATAAATGAAAATACAAATACCTGTAATACAATTCAAACACAATACAAGGGAACATAGAAACATAGAAAATAGGTGCAGGCTGATCATCTAACTCAATATCCTGTACCTGCCTTCTCTCCATACCCCCTGATCCCTTTAGCCACAAGGGCCACATCTAACTCCCTCTTAAATACAGCCAATGAACTGGCCTCAACTACCTTCTGTGGCAGAGAATTCCAGAGATTCACCACTCTCTGTGTGAAAAATGTTTTTCTCATCTCAGTCCTAAAAGATTTCCCCCTTATCCTTAAACTGTGACCACTTGTTCTCGACTTCCCCAACATTGGTAACAATCTTCCTGCATCTAGCCTGTCCAACCTCTTAAGAATTTTGTAAGTTTCTATAAGATCTACTCAATCTTCTAAATTCTAGCGAGTACAAGCCGAGTCTATCCAGTCTTTCTTCATATGAAAGTCCTAACATCCCAGGAATCAGTCTGATGAACCTTCTCTGTACTCCCTCTATGGCAAGAATGTCTTTCCTCAGATTAGGAGACCAAAACTGTACGCAATACTCCAGGTGTGGTCTCACCAAGACCCTGTAAAACTGCAGTAGAACCTCCCTGCTCCTATACTCAAATCCTTTTGTTATGAATGCTAACATGCCATTCGCTTTCTTCACTGCCTGCTGCACCTGTATGCCTACTTTTAATCACTGGTGTACCATGACACCCAGGTCTCGTTGCATCTCCCCTGTTCCTAATCGGCCATCATTTAGATAATAGTCTACTTTCCTGTTTTTGCCACCAAAATGGATAACCTCAAAAAAATATCCACATTATACTGCATCTGCCATGCATTGGCCCACTCACCCAGCCTATCCAAGTCACCTTACAGCGTCCTAGCATCCTCCTCACAGCTAACACTGCCCCCCAGCTTCGTGTCATCCGCAAACCTGGAGATGTTGCCTTCAATTCCCTCATCCAGATTATTAATATATAATGTAAATAGCTGGGGTCCCAGCATTGAGCCTTGCGGTACCCCACTAGTCACTGCCTGCCATTGTGAAAAGGACCCGTTTGCTCCTACTCTTCGCTTCCTGTTTGCCAGCCAGTTCTCTATCCACATCAATACTGAACCCCCAATACCGTGTGCTTTAAGTTTGTATACTAATCTCTTATGTGGGACCTTGTCGAAAGCCTTCTGGAAGTCCAGATACAACACATCCACTGGTTCTCCCCTATCCACGCTACTAGTTGCATCCTCAAAAAATTCTATAAGATTCGTCAGACATGATTTACCTTTCGTAAATCCATGCTGACTTTCTGACTCTAGCAGTTTCCCCACAACCGATGTTAGACTAACTGGTCTGTAATTCCCCGTGTTCTCTCTCCCTTCTTAAAAAGTGGGGTTACGTTTGCTACCCTCCAATCCTCAGGAACTACTCCAGAATCTAAAGAGTTTTGAAAAATTATCACTAATGCTTCCACTATTTCTGGAGCTACTTCCTTAAGTACCCTGGGATGCAGCCTATCTGGCTCTGGGGATTTATCGGCCTTTAATCCATTCAATTTACCCAACACCACTTCCCGACTGATATGGATTTCACTCAATTCCTCCAACTCCTTTGACCCGCGGTCCCCTGCTATTTCCGGCAGATTATTTATTTCTTCCTTAGTGAAGATGGAACCAAAGTAGTTATTCAATTGGTCCGCCATATCCTTGTTCAGAATCACCTGTTTCTGACTGCAAGGGAACTACATTTGTTTTAACTAATCTCTTTCTCTTCACATATCTATAAAAACTTTTGCAATCAGTTTTTATGTGCCCTGCCAGTTTTCTTTCGTAATCTATTTTCCCTTTCCTAATTAAGCCCTTTTTCCTCCTCAACTGGTCTCTGAATTTCTCCCAGTCCTCTGGTAGGCTGCTTTTTCTGGCTAATTTGTACGCTTGATCTTTTGCTTTGATACTATCCCTGATTTCCCTTGTTATCCACGGATGCACTACCTTCCCTGATTTATTCTTTAGCCAAACTGGGATGAACAATTTTTGTAGTTCATCCATGCAGTCTTTAAATGCCTTCCATTGCATATCCACCATCAACCCTTTTAGAATTAATTGCCAGTCAATCTTGGCCAATTTACATCTCATACCCTCAAAATTACCTTTCTTTAAGTTCAGAACCATTGTTTCTGAATTAAAATGTCACTCTCCATCCTAATGAAGAACTCAACCATATTATGGTCACTCTTGCCCAAGGGGGCACGCACAACAAGACTGCTAACTAACCCTTCCTCATTACCCAATACCTAGTCTAGAATAACCTGCTCTCTCGTTGGTTCCTCTACATGTTGGTTTAGAAAACTATCCCGCATACATTCCAAGAAATCCTCTTCGTCAGCACCCCTACCAATTTGATTCACCCAATCTATATGTAGATTGAAGTCACCCATTATAACTGTTTTACCTTTTTTGCACGCATTTCTAATTTCCTGTTTGATGCCATCCCCAACTCCACTACTACTGTTAGGTGGCCTGTACACAACTCCCACTAGCGTTTTCTGCCCCTTAGTGTTTCGCAGCTCTACCCATACCGATTCCACATCCTCCAAGCTAATGTCCTTCCTTTCCATTGCGTTAATCTCCTCTCTAATCAGCAACGCTACCCCACCTCCTTTTCCTTTCTGTCTAGCCCTCCTGAATATTGAATATCCCTGGATGTTCAGCTCCCAGCCTTGGTCACCCTGGAGCCATGTCTCCGTGATCCCAACTATATCATAATCATTAATAGCTATCTGCACATTCAACTCAACCACAATGCTCCTTGCATTGAGACACAAAGCCTTCAGGCTTGTTTTTACAACGTTCTTACCCCTTTTACTATTATGTTGAAATGTGGCCATTTTTGATTTTTGCCCTGGATTTGTCTGCCTGCCACTATTACTTTTCACCTTCCTACCTATCGCTTCAAACCCACATTTTACACCCCTCTGTCTCTCTGCTCACTCATTTAACAACCCCACCACCTCTTATTCTCTGTTTATTATTGTTTTCTTTCCCCCCTACATGTTGGGTCTGAGTGCTTTCCTTCTCTGCCTCCTGCCTCACACACTGTCTACTAGCTTTCTCTATTTGAGTCCCTCCCCCCAACTGTTCTAGTTTAAAGTCTCCCCGGTAGCCTTTGCAAATCTCCCCGCCAGGATATTGGTCCCCCTCGGGTTCAAGTGCAACCCATCCTTTTTGTACAGGTCGCACCTTCCACAAAAGAGGTCCCAATGATCCAGAAATTTGAATCCCTGCCCTCTGCACCAGTCCTTCAGCCATGTATTTATCCTCCACCTCGCTCCATTCCTACTCTCACTGTCGCGTGGCACAGGCAGTAATCCCGAGATTGTTACCTTTGCAGTCCTTCTCCTTAACTCCCCTCCTAACTCCCTAAATTCTTCTTTCAGGACCTCTTCTCTTTTTCTACCTATGTCATTGGTACCTATATGCACCACAACCTCGGTCTCCTCTCCCTCCCATTTCAGGATGTCTTGGACACGTTCAGACAAATCCCAGACCCTGGCACCAGGGAGGCAAACTACCATCCAAGTCTCCCGACTGCATCCACAGAATCGCCTGTCTGACCCCCTAACTATAGAGTCCCCTATTACTAATGCCCTCCTCTCCTTTTCCTTACCCTTCTGAGCAACAGGACCGGTCTCTGTACCGGAGGCCCGGCCGCTGTTGCTACCCCCAGGTAGGCTGTCCCCTCCCAACGGTACTCAAACAGGAATACTTATTGTCAAGGTGTACAGCCACCGGGGTAGTCTCTAGTCCCTGCCTCTGCCCGTTGCCCCTCCTAACTGTGACCCACTTGCCTGCCTCCTGTGGTCTTAGAGTGACCACCTCTCTGTAACTCCTCTCATTGACTTCCTCGCTCTCCCTGACCAGCCGGAGGTCATCGTGCTGCTGCTCCAGGTTCCTAATACGGTCCCTTAGGAGCCCCATCACGACGCACCTGGCGCAGATGTGGACGTCTGGAAGGCTGTCAGATTCCTTGATATATGAATGTATAACTATATAAATATATATATATATATGTGTATAATATATATACCCACACACAATATCCCTCCTGGGATTAATAAAGTTTTATCATAGTATAGTATGTGTAGGAACTAACTGCAGATGCTGGCTTAAACTGAAGATAGACACAAAAAGCTGGAGTAACTCAACAGGTCGGACACAATCTCGGGACAAAAGGAAACTATTATGTTTTGGGTTGGGTCTGAAAAAGGTTCCTGCACACCTTTGGAATGTGGAAGGAAACAAGAGCACCCGGTGAAAACCCATGCAATCAAAGGGAAAAGGAGCAAACTCCATACAGACAGCACCCATATTCAGGATCAATTCCGGGAGTCTGGCACTTTTAGGCAGCAACTTTATGGCCAATGTACTGCCCCATAGTCTTGAACTGAATTCAAACATACAGTAGCTGTAAAGGGGGACATAGCGTGATTTAGAGATTTAAGACTGAAAATGGATAGTTTATTATTTTTAGTAACCAAAGTTATCAACATATACTTTTTTGTGTGTTGTAAAACAAAATATAGTGGCACAGCTGGTAGACTTGCTGCCTCACACGACTGAGATCTGTTCTTGGGCACTGTCTGTGTTGAATTTCTGTCTGGGTTTCCTCGCATATCCCAAAGACCCATTGGCTTTGTAGGTTAACTTGTCTGTAAAATTGCCCCTAATGTGTAGGGTGGGTGAGAAAAGTGGGATAACAGAACTTGTGTGAATGGGGAGACAAAAATGCTGGAGTAAATCAGCGGGTGAGGCAGCATCAATGGAGCGAAGGAAATAGGCGATGTTTTGGGTCGAGACCCTTCTTCAGACTGATGTCGGGGGGGGGGGGGGGGGGGGGGAATAAAGAAGCTGAGTCAGTGGGCTGTGGGAGAGCTCCTGCCTTGCCCTTGGATATTCAGTTCCCAGCCCTGGCCCTCTTGCAGCCATGTCTCTGGATTTCCCACAACATCATACTTGCCAATTTCTATCTGAGCCTCAAGCTCGTCCACTTTATTTCTTATACCATATAACCATATAACAATTACAGCACGGAAACAGGCCATCTCGGCCCTACAAGTCCGTGCCGAACAAATTTTTTTTCCCCTTAGTCCCACCTGCCTGCACTCATACCATAACCCTCCATTCCCTTCTCATCCATATGCCTATCCAATTTATTTTTAAATGATACCAATGAACCTGCCTCCACCACTTCCACTGGAAGCTCATTCCACACCGCTACCACTCTCTGAGTAAAGAAGTTCCCCCTCATATTACCCCTAAACTTCTGTCCCTTAATTCTGAAGTCATGTCCTCTTGTTTGAATCTTCCCTATTCTCAAAGGGAAAAGCTTGTCCACATCAACTCTGTCTATCCCTCTCATCATTTTAAAGACGTCTATCAGGTCCCCCCTTAACCTTCTGCGCTCCAGAGAATAAAGACCTAACTTATTCAACCTATCTCTGTAACTTAGTTGTTGAAACCCAGGCAACATTCTAGTAAATCTCCTCTGTACTCTCTCTATTTTGTTGACATCCTTCCTATAATTGGGCGACCAAAATTGTACACCATACTCCAGATTTGGTCTCACCAATGCCTTGTACAATTTTAACATTACATCCCAGCTTCTATACTCAATGCTCTGATTTATAAAGGCTAGCATACCAAAAGCTTTCTTTACCACCCTATCTATATGAGATTCCACCTTCAAGGAACTATGCACGGTTATACCCAGATCCCTCTGTTCAACTGTATTCTTCAATTCCCTACCATTTACCATGTACGTCCTATTTTGATTTGTCCTGCCAAGGTGTAGCACCTCGCATTAAACTCCATCTGCCATCTTTCAGCCCATTTTTCCAAATGGCCTAAATCACTCTGTAGACTTTGGAAATCCTCTTCATTATCCACAACACCCCCTATCTTGGTATCATCTGCATACTTACTAATCCAATTTACCACACCTTCATCCAGATCATTGATGTACATGACAAACAACAACATTCATATACAGCACTTTGACCTCAGTACTCCCCTGCCCTCTCTCACCGCTCACTATTGGCCCTGACCTTACTCTCTTATCCCTCTCTTATCCCTTCTCGAACTTTCCTTCCCATTAAATCGAGAATCTTTTGAAGTTTTTCTGTACTCACTTCATCTTCAAGTCCATCTTTATACTACTAATTTGTCAATCCCTCCCCTCCCCACTGTTTAGTTTAAACCCACACGTGTAGCCCTAGCAAACCTGGCTGCCAGAACGTCGGTCCCCCTCCAGTTAAGGTGTAACCCGTCCCTTTTGTCCAAGTCACCTCTACCCCAGAAGAGATCCCAGTGGTCTATAAATCTAAATCCTTGCTCCCAACATATGTGGCCAAACAGATGCAAATCATGCACATATCTTCTGGAGTTGCCCAAAAATAGAACCATTTTGGGACAGAGTGAATTCAGTATTAAAGGTATAAGGATATATAGTCTCCAAGAAGTGTTCCATTTTATACCTGAGTAATATAAATACAGTGGTGCTGAAGGGAGATCATTACTTAGTTAAAATCCTACTCACAGCTGGCAGAAAGGCCATTACAAGAAACTGGCTTGCAGCGAACACACCCAGACTTAGACAATGGTTAGACATAGTACAGGAAATATTTGTGATGGAGAAAATTCTCTAAGAGTGAAAGATGACGAGTTAAACAGAAAATGGGAAAAATGGATTAGGTATAGAAATAAAGACATGAACATTGTATAATTGTATTGACAATAATGTAAGTTATTGGAAAATGTTTTAATAAGAAAATAGTTCTGTATACTGCATCATTAATTCAATTAATTCAGGCCAATTCTGGAGTATGGTGTACAATTTTGGTCGCCTAATTATAGGACGGATGTCAACAAAATAGAGAGAGTACAGAGGAGATTTACTAGAATGTTGCCTGGGTTTCAGCAACTAAGTTACAGAGAAAGGTTGAACAAGTTAGGGCTTTATTCTTTGGAGCGCAGAAGGTTAAGGGGGGACTTGATAGAGGTCTTTAAAATGATGAGAGGGACAGACAGAGTTGACGTGGATAAGCTTTTCCCATTGAGAGTAGGGAAGATTCAAACAAGGGGACATGACTTGAGAATTAAGGGACTGAAGTTTAGGGGTAACATGAGGGGGAACTTCTTTACTCAGAGAGTGGTGGCTGTGTGGAATGAGCTTCCAGTGAAGGTGGTGGAGGCAGGTTCGTTTTTATCATTTAAAGATAAATTGGATAGTTATATGGACGGGAAGGGAATGGAAGGTTATGGTCTGAGCGCAGGTATATGGGACTAGGGGAGAATATGTGTTCGGCATGGACTAGAAGGGTCGAGATGGCCTATTTCCGTGCTGTAAATTGTTATATGGTTATAATTGTAAAGTGAACCTCCTGCTGCACTGTTGTACGTTTCACTGCATTGTTGTATGTTTCGTTATTATATTTGTGTATGTATAAAAAGTAATAAAGACTAAAGTGAAAAAAAAAGAAACAGACAAAAAAAAAGTTAAGACCATTCAAAGCTTTAATTTTATCTCAGAGGCAACAGTGTACGTCTGAGTTCTCAAACAACACACAAAGAAATACCAGAAAACCGGGGTTAATATACCCCCAGACTCAATGCCGCAGGAAACATCAGCCACCAAATATGGAGTTGTTTTTACTCTTTGCCAAAAAACAGGCATTCCAATGGCATAGCTATACACCCCTGGCCCCTTCTTATCTGATTAAACTATTCAACTTACGTAAATAAACCTTGTGAACTATTCAACTTACGTAAAAAAACCCTTGCCATGATATTTCGCCAAATAGCAATTGCCTTTTTACACCAGGAAAGCTTAAATATGACAGCAACCGATTATAGTAATTAACTCTTTCAGGGCTCTTAAAGATAGCAGAGTCAGGGGATATGGGGAGAAGGCAGGAATGGCATACTGATTGGGGATCATCAGCCATGATCACATTGAATGGCTGTGCTGGCTCGAAGGGCCGAATGGCCTACTTCTGCACCTATTGTCTATCAGAAGTTCCCTCCAGGATGACCAGGTGATGGGTCAGCTGCTCATCATGTTGCATGCCAGTAACATCAAGGACTTTGATCGTCGGCCAGCCATCAGCTTGTGGCATGCAGGAGGCCTGACATGAGATAAGATCCAGCTGCGGCATCTGCTTCAGGACCTCACCCTGACAGTGACAAGTCTGATGAGGAGGACGCTCTGCTCGAGAGCGACTCAGATGACAATTAAAGTGACTTTTAGATGTATTTGAACAGCTCTGTCTTTACTTTGCTTTTCAGGAGATGGTTTAAATATCAAGCAGAAAAGTTACACATGTTCTCACAATTATAATGTTTCTGTTCATTTAAAGTTGATATCTCCCCCCCACCAAAAAAAACCACTCAGCCTTCTGGGCCATCTCACTTGCCAAGTTCCACGATTGATTCAATATAGTCACCTACTTCCATGACTCATCTTCTTAGTGGACACAGAGTAAAAGAGGGACTATGTACATTCAAAAGTATGGTGTAGGTCTGGTCAGGTAATAATACAGTAACATGTTACAAGAAAAAGAAAATCAAAGTACACTTCCATTCTCTTTATTTCTTTTAAATTACAAAATCCTAGAGCAGAAGGGATATGTTATGTATATATTTTTCCCCTCTTGATGTTCTTACTGTGTCTACCTTCAAAGGTGTCAAACAGATCGATTCAATTCTATATCAACTTATCTTGCTGTGACTGGGCACTACAGAGATAGATGAATGAAGATTCAAGAGGAAAAGACACATGCTATGGCCATGTTATGGTAATTTTCGGTGCTTCACAGAAAACATGCTTGCATCAATCTGTAGTGTGCATGGTTAAGCATATATGTTACCATGGTCCAGGATTTATTGACAGGCTGATCATATGCTGAATAATCCAACCACATTTTTGTTTGGAAGTGATGAAGCCGAGTTTTAGTTAAAAATATAAGAAGATATTAAATTGGTTTCTGGGCTAGCTTACAGCTTATATTTAGTGTCAAATTAGGCTTTCCTCAGGTTGCGGGGTGTGTGAGATAACATTGTCTCCCAAGTGAAGGAGCTAGAGAGATATCTTTGAAAGTGAGATGCCATAAACCAAATGATCAATGTTTATGGGGGAGGAGGCAATAAAGGAAGAGAGAAATAAACAGTCACATCTTTGTAAACAAATGACCTATGTTTATGAGGGACCAAATGACAGAGGAAGCAGCGAACAGAGCAAGGGTGGTCTATTTGGAGATAAAACAAATGAACAATGTTTTTAGTATATCTTGTACCATGTAAAAAAGGTTTGATGTGATGCATTCTGTGGAAACCTTTTCCTGTACCTCTGACCATGACTAATGTCTGTGGAATGTGCTAAGGGGAAAAAAAACCTATTTAAAGCAATGTAATTCTGTTGTTCAAGGAAGAGGACCGGGGACAGTTGAGTGTCTACATTGGTCACTTAGCTGGAATCCTCGCTCCCTTCCATCGGCCGATGTTAAGTAAAGTTTTGAACTGGTCTACCAAACTGTTTGTGTGGTGTCTGTTTATTAAGAAGCGAACCTGGTTTAGTAGTTAAGATAAGTAGCTTTTTCATTGGCGTAGTTATGCAGGCCTCGCTGGGACCACATCAACGGCTGACTGTGCAAGCGGTTGCGGAGGTTGCCGGGATTGGAAGGGAGATAACTGAGCTCTATCGGCCCCCTTGTAAGACCGACTCCCTAGAAACTCCCGGGAACGTCTGTGATCCTTCATCTGAGGTTGAATTGGTTCCCTGCCGAGGTTCTTAGAAACAGACAAAGGTAAGACCAGTTGGGCTTTATATGGTTTTTTTTTAAGAGGGGATTGTGTATGTATTTTTAAGACAGAATTGTGCATGTATTTTTAAGAAAGGTCTTATGTATATTGTTAAGAAGGACGCGAGTGGTTCCTCTCTCTGTCTATCTCTCTTTGTTTTCTTTTTCTCTCTCTACTAAGGGCTCATCAGCCTTGTTGAGATATCCGTGATTTGTCGGGTTGAGATACGGGGGTTGAGGTGTGTGTCTGGCTTATTGAGACATCCGAAGAGTTGTCGGGTTGAGAAATAAGTGACGTTGTATATTACAGTATTAAGAAGTCTGCCAAGTTGAAAAAAAACTGGGGTCTCGGTTAGCGGGTCTGCTTCGTTGAGACACTTGGGTCGTATATTAAGGAATTAAAAAGTCAGCCAAATTGAGAAACTGGGGTCTCATTTAGTGGGTCGGCCTGGTTGATATATTTGGAACGATTCGGAATTAAGAAGTCTGTTTTCTCTCTCTCTCTCTCTCTTTCTATCTATCTATGGGGAATGCTCTGGATACCGGTCCAATATATGTGTTATTTGAATCCTAAGTATAATAAGAAATTTAGAATGTTAAGTTACAAGTTGACCAAATGGTTAGGGGATGTTGCCTGGCCAGTAGGGGGCACATGGTATGTTGAGAGAATTAAATAAGCAGAGGTGTTGATATGGGAAAGGAAGACAGGAACGCACTAGAAAGTCGATTTAAAATAGACTTTAATTTACAGCAATTGAACACTAAATTCCTTCCATTTGGCCTATAAATTGATGTAAATGAGATTTAAAAATCATGTTTTATTGTGAATTATTTGTGAATATAATTTGGACACTTAGGCTATTTAAAAATGTTAATCATTTATTAAGAAATGGATAGATGTTTAGATCTAGTAATTGAAGTTTGAAATTAGCTACAATTGGGTAACTAACTAATTATATGCTTTTATTTCAGGTCATCCAAGTAAGATTATTTTATATTTGTGTCAGAATGCTTCAATCTATGATAACTGAAAATTTCATTCAGTTCTCTTAATTTTTAAGAAGGTTATGGGCTTTTGACGGTCCATGATCACAGTTTTTTTGTTATGTCCATAGAAAATCAATAGGGAACAGGATGCTAATTTCCGAGTATGAAAATGGCCATAATTTTTTTTGTTACTTGAGATATGAGAGTGAATTAGGTGTCAAATTAAACATTGTTATGCTTTATCTGATGGGATAGATTGCAGATTTGATTTTTTTTAAATCTCACAGTTTGGTAACATTGCTAGATAGAGTTAAGAAACAAGGATAGCACTAGGAAATTATTGCAACTAGAATGCCAGTGGGCAGAGGAACAAGAGAATAGAATTAAAAGACAGGCAGGAGGTGAGAAACAGGTGATGGTTCGTAAAAAATAAACCCAGTACTGGTAAATCCTCTGGAGGAGACTTCATGTCTGGCACGACGACCCTATTTGGTAATGAAAATGAGGAGGAGTTAGATAATCTTGTGAGATGTCCACCTCCCTATGCCCTACCAGTAGCAATGGCATCTTTACCTGGGACAGTTCCATCAGTAACATCCCTATAACTTGAAGTTCTGACCTTACAAAGCTCTCCAGGATTGGGAGCACGGGAATGCCTTTCTGTGTGTAATTTGTTAAGGCATTGATGCTACCAGAACAGCTGGCCATTATTAAATGTACTGCACACACTGGTGCTGGGGACCCTATAGCAAAAGGCAATGGGTTGCTGATAGTGTATCCCAACAGGCAGCCTGTACATCCAAATGCATAGTGACAGCAGCTAAACAGATGCTAGCAAATAGACCGGCCCTGCCAGATATGAGGGAGGTATGTGCATTACAGAGGGACGCCTCTGATAACCAAAAACAACTATGGAAACAAGAGGGCTGTGCCATTGACTCCACCACAGGTCTTTGGCTCACCCCGCTTGGGCAAGTTTGTGTATCTGATGCATTTTTACCTGTTTTACTAACATATATTCACTCACTTACCCATGCTGGTAAGGAGGGAATGATAGGATAACAAAGGAAATGTGGTGGCACCCGAAAATTTGATAAGAGGCACTGAAGCAGGCCTCTGAATGTAAAATTTGCCAACGAAATAATCCAGGCAACCATTTTAAAATACCACCAGGGGTGACACCAATGCCATCATGATCGTTTGAATGCATACAGATTGATTTTATTGAAATGCCAAGGGCCCAGTGTTATAAATATTGCGTATTGATTTTAGATTTATTTAGTAGGTGGAGTAAAGCTCTACCAACCACTATTACTAAGGAAAAATGTTCACATTTTTAATATCTGACAGAAATTCACTGTGTACACCACCCACAAGCATCTGGGATGGTGGAAAGAGTCAATGGGGATTGCAAACCAAAATTACCCAGGAGGTAAATCCTTTTCCTGACAAGCAACTATGTAATAAAAATTGGGGATGAAGGAAAATTCAATGGAGAAATGAGGATAGGATAGGGAGACTGAAAAGTCAAGGGGAGTCTGACTAATCATGATCTGGATCAATGTCCAATTAGGGTTAGGTAACCAGGATTTTGGTAAACAGAATTCTTGTCAGAAAAAGGGAAAGTAAATTACAAAGAGACGTCTTTGAAGATGAAATATTATATACTGCTGGTAAAACAATGGTTTTGTATATGTACTGCTTGTAAAACAATGTTTTTTGTATGTGGAATGTGTGAAATTCGAAGCAATGAGCAAAGTTGTGTGTCACTTTTTAAGAAGTTGTCTTTAAAATGCAAATCTACAAAGTTTATGGTGTGCTCAGTTAAAGAAACAGGCATGAATGGGGGGCGGAGCTATACTCGATGGATAAAATGTGTTTATAAATCTTTTGATTATATGATTATAAATCTTTTGAACCAAGTTAAGTTAAAAAAGACTCATCCCGATTAAAGTGTTAAATAAGATTGGAAATGTCAAAATTACAGAGAAAAGTAAATTGAATTGAATTTCCTTTATTGTCATTCAGACCTTACGGTCTGAACGAAATCTCGTAAATGTATTATTGATTACTGATTCTGAATGAGTTCTTTTGGAAAAGATTGTTTTGATATGATAACAGAGGTTGTCTTTTAAAATGCAAATGAAGCAAGATTACTGTTTAGAAGCAAACAAAAAGATGTTGAAGCATGTGCTGTGTGAGTGAATGAAGGTAGATGAAAAATTGTCTTATGACTTACAAAAGGAGGTTTGAGGGAACTCACAATGAGGGATGAAAGGTGAGAAGATAAAGTAGATTGGGGAAGAGAACATATTTGGAGAATTGAATATTTAGGTGGGGAGAGCCTCTTTGAATATAATCAGATTAAAGGATAAATTCACAGGGAAGTGTTAAGAAGTGACTGGAGATACTGGAGGATCAAAGGGGACAAAACAGGAGAAACAGCTGGTGAACAAGATTCACAACTTTTTATTGATGCAGGAAAAGCTGCCGTGTCCACCCCCTGGAGAGTGGGGGAAGCCACTTACAGGCCCTGGGCAATTAACTAATTATGTATGGTCGGCAATTAACCCATGTCTTGCCAGATCTACATTCCCAGGTTGGAGGAGCTTTGCTGGGAGCCATAAAAGCTATACGATGACGGGGGTGCTGGGACAAGAAGAAATTGAAACTGTGTTGAAAGAAACAACCAAGTGCTGCTAACAACATGAACTGCTGTAAAGATGAAAGATCATCGTGGCTGGATACATTTGATTGACTGTGAACAGTTTGTGGAAACAAGGACGATGGGCTATTGATGTTCCTTTATTCTGGGGTGGCCCAGCCCACATGGACTGAACTTTCTTCAGAATGGCAAACTTGCAGACTAACCCACATTTAAAGGATGGTACACACCTCCTTTTAAACAAGATTGAAGTCAAACATGGACAAGCGCAGCAAAGATACCCTGACTACAGACAGTAAGAGGTCTGCAAAGGCCAGTTAAATCTACCTGTTTTTGCCACAACCAAGGCACTGGCGTATTTTAAGGAACAGTATGTTGGTGACAGGGCATTGTTATGTTGCAAATGCAGTGCCACACAAGAGAAGCATGAACCAGTTACACCAGCACACGGGGAATTCCAAGCTAAGCCGAATAAAGGCTGAGCAATTTTTATGAACCTTTTCCTGTCCTATGATAGTATCTTAGTGTCACGTCCGGGAGGTTGGTGGCCATTTAAAATGTTTGGAGGGACTTGTGAAACGATTGTCCACTATGAATTGATTGGGTTACTAGTGTACTATTAATTTGTCTGATGAGATGCTTATGGTCTTTTGTATGTACTCAGGAAGACTGTAGTTGTTATCAAAACTTTGATAAAAGGATGGAATGATGAAGCCGAGTTTTAGTTAAAAATATAAGAAGATATTAAATTGGTTTCTGGGCTAGCTTACAGCTTATATTAGTGTCAAATTAGGCTTTCCTCAGGTTGCGGGGTGTGTGAGATAACATTGTCTCCCAAGTGAAGGAGCTAGAGAGATATCTTTGAAAGTGAGATGCCATAAACCAAATGATCAATGTTTATGGGGGAGGAGGCAATAAAGGAAGAGAGAAATAAACAGTCACATCTTTGTAAACAAATGACCTATGTTTATGAGGGACCAAATGACAGAGGAAGCAGCGAACAGAGCAAGGGTGGTCTATTTGGAGATAAAACAAATGAACAATGTTTTTAGTATATCTTGTACCATGTAAAAAAAGGTTTGATGTGATGCATTCTGTGGAAACCTTTTCCTGTACCTCTGACCATGACTAATGTCTGTGGAATGTGCTAAGGGGAAAAAAAACCTATTTAAAGCAATGTAATTCTGTTGTTCAAGGAAGAGGACCGGGGACAGTTGAGTGTCTACATTGGTCACTTAGCTGGAATCCTCGCTCCCTTCCATCGGCCGATGTTAAGTAAAGTTTTGAACTGGTCTACCAAACTGTTTGTGTGGTGTCTGTTTATTAAGAAGCGAACCTGGTTTAGTAGTTAAGATAAGTAGCTTTTTCAGAAGTGGTAAGAAATAATAGAAATTGCATTCATTGCAACGTGTAAAATGTTGAGATACTTTACTATAATTTGCTGCATGTCATTGTGGTATATATCATGTCTTGATTGGTGAATATGTTTAGTTTGTGACTTTATTTGAAGCAGAAATAATATGTGAATGCTTCAATGAGCCTAATTCCGACTGGTAACTACGCACTTCGTCCGAGCACATTATCGCACGCGACATGCAAGCCGTCTTAAATGACCACCTAAACTGTCATTCGGCAACCTAAAAAGCTGCCTAGGTCGCCCGGCTGGCAACAGCAAAAAAAAGTTAAGTGAGTGCCCTGCAGACTTCGCAGGTTTGCTTCAAGAGACTTTATGGCATGATATCATGGATAGATTAATTATTATTAATCTTATTTATACAGCACATTTTTAGTCAACTTGCATTGACCCCAAAGTGCTTCACATAATTACATTACATTTACACACAGGCAAAGGTAAAGGTGGGTGAAGTGTCTTGCCCCAAGGACACAACAACAGTATGCACTCCAAGCGGGATTCGAACCGGCTACCTTCCGGTCGCCAGCCGAACACTTAGCCCATTGCGCCATCTGTCGTCCAAATGGCAGCAGAAAACTGCTCACCAGAATTAGCTAACAGTTATACTGTGCAGTAAATAATTTTTGTTTACTTGTTAGATACAGCTATACGAAAATATACTATCTACTACACGAGTACCGATAATTTAATTAGTCACTAGACCAAGTGCAGACCCGTTGGGTCTGTTCCCCCAACGTGTGGTTGCCGGGGAGGGGGGGGGGCGTCATGCGACGTCACACACACTAACTACCCCCCCCCCCCCCCCCGCACACACGTTAACAACCCCCTTGATATTATATTATTATTAATTTGCTCCTTTTACCCCTTAACCGCTATATCCACTGACGCATAGCCCCCAACTTGCAGGCGCGTCTAGAGGGGGGGGGGGGGGTAGAGAGTGAGGGCAGAGAGAGAATGGGGTGAGAAAGGGAAAGGGATAGAGACAGAAGAGCAAGAGACAGAGGGAGAGGGGGTGGAGAGGAGGAGAGAGGGAGGGTGGGGGAGGAGGGGTTAGAGAGATGGGAGGACAGAGATGGGAGGAGAGAGAGGGAGAGAGGGGCTGAGAGGGGGGAGGGAAGGGGGAGAGGGAGGGGAGAAGTGGGGGGAAGGGAGGTGGGGAGGGGATGGGGTGGAGGGTAGGGGAGGAGGGGAGGGGGAAGGGGTTTAGGGGAGGGAGGGTGGGAGGAGAGAGAGAGAGAGAGAGAGAGAGAGAGAGAGAGAGGGGGGAGAGAGAGATGGGGAGAGAGAGATGGGGAGAGAGAGAGATGGGGAGAGAGAGAGATGGGGAGAGAGAGAGAGATGGGGAGAGAGAGAGATGGGGAGAGAGAGAGATGGGGAGAGAGAGAGATGGGGAGAGAGAGAGATGGGGAGAGAGAGAGATGGGGAGAGAGAGAGATGGGGAGAGAGAGAGATGGGGAGAGAGAGAGATGGGAGAGAGAGAGGGGGAGAGAGAGAGGGGGAGAGAGAGAGATGGGGAGAGAGAGAGAGGGGGAGAGAGAGAGAGGGGGAGAGAGAGAGAGGGGGAGAGAGAGAGATGGGGAGAGAGAGAGATGGGGGAGAGAGAGAGATGGGGAGAGAGAGATGGGGGAGAGAGAGATGGGGGAGAGAGAGATGGGGGAGAGAGAGATGGGGGAGAGAGAGATGGGGGAGAGAGAGATGGGGGAGAGAGAGATGGGGAGAGAGAGATGGGGAGAGAGAGAGAACGAAATGCAAACGTGCGTCGCGCGTTCAGAATGTTCTGGAAATGAAGCGTGCGCGTCTCATATAACCATATAACAATTACAGCATGGAAACAGGCCATCTCGGCCCTACAAGTCCGTGCCGAACAACTTTTTTTCCCCTTAGTCCCACCTGCCTGCACTCGTACCATAACCCTCCATGCACGAAGGCGGTCGGCAGCTCTATGGAATTCAGGGGAGCAGCCTGCCGTGTCACACACACACTAACCACCCCCCCTCTAACCACCCCCCCCCCCCTCCTCTCCCCTCCACCCCCCCTCCCCCCTCTAACCACACCCCTCTCCCCCTTCTCTTCTCTTCTCTGCTCGCTCCTCTCCTCTCCCTGCACACACACACTGCGGATCCGATTAAAGCTGTCAATGAATACAGCAAATTTTTTTTTTTAAACTGTCTTTGAAATTAAAAGTGATTGTTAAGAATTAGTGATGTTAAGTGACAAATAATTCAATTCAATTCAATTAAAACCAATGAAATCTACAACCTGGCAGCTGGGGGGGCGAGACCAGCTGGGGGGCACCAGGCAGGCTGGGGGGGGGGGGGGGCAGGGCCGGGCGGGGCCAGGTGCAAAGGCATTGTGAGGTCAGCAGGCGGGGCCGGGCGGGGCCACCAAGCAGGCTGGGGGGCGCAGGGCAGGCGGGGCCAGTTGGGTCAGGTGCAAAGGCATTGTGAAAGGGAGGGGAGAGAGAGGGGGGGAGAGAGAGGGAGGGGGGGAGAGAGAGGGAGGGGGGGGGAGTGGGAGGGGGAGGGAGAGAGAGGTGGGGGAGAAAGAGAGAGTGGAGGGGAGAGAGGTTTGGAAGGTTTTTAATCAAAGGACTTGTGAGAGGTGCGACTAGCAGCACATTGGGTTTGCAGTGGGAGGGGAAGGGATGGAGGGGGGGAGGGATGGAGGGGGAGAGGGAAAGAAGATGGGGAGAGGATGGGGGAGAGAGAGGGAGAGGGTGGACTTAAACTCGGTGAGCGGGCGGCTCTGACGGGGCCGACCTCGGGTGACATGGACAGCCTCGGCATCTCTTGCGTGACGATTCTCCATGTCCCTGCGATCAATGGAGGAATTGCAGGTTTCCCAGAGGGAGTAATGCCCCACACGACAATAACTGCCGACGCCTTGTTGAAGCCGGTGACCGGCTGTGACCTCCGGTGACCTCCCGATCTGCAGAGCATTTTGAGAACGGAGTGGGCGGGCGGGCGTGGGAGTCCAGCTGCGGGAGGCGTGGCGTGAGCGTACTTGTGCTGGGCTTTAATCCACAGCGGCGGGGGGGGGGGCGGAGCCTGGAGGCAGGTGGGCCTGTATTGGTCGGCATGTGGGCATTGTGACGTCAGCAGCTGCTGAGCGCCATTTAGATTTAAAAAATTCAGTTTTTTGATCAATTTTATTCAAAATCTGGGGAAATAATTGACCAAGGAGTAGATTTCTGAACTGAAGTAAAATCCCTACCGAAATGGAAAAAAATCTCCGCGTTTTTGCGTCTGGTTTTCGAGGAAATACGTTTCACAAAACCACACACACACATCCACACACACAGAGTTTTAAAAGTATATAGCGAGATATGATAACATACTTTTCGGTTATGTTAATCTTATTCAACAACAGATGATTAATACAATTCAAACACAATACAAGGGAACCTTGACATAATTCTATCTCATCTTTCAAGCAGCCCACGTCACCATCCCTGTTCATAAGCCTCCCATTTACTGCAACGTATCTACACTATTAGCCGTAGGGGGCGTGGGTGATCTCATTCCATTTACATTTACCATCCACCCTTCATCACATTCCCAGACAGGAGGTAATATATCTAATCTTACTTTGCCGTTTCCCATGGATTTCTTCTACACCTGGTCGTGAGAGATTTCCAATTACCTCCAATACACCCTTTTGTTACCTTGTCAATTCCAATCAAAATTAAATAAGGAAGGATATTAATTTTTCTTGCACACATACAGACTCTTGAATGCTTTTGTTTTTCAAATGAAACAGTTCTTTATTTTAACACTGTAACAAGTCCACTCCTTCTCTCCTCCCTCCCTCCCCCCTCTCCTCCCCATGTCTCCTCCCTCTCTCCTCCACCTCTCCCTCTCCCCTTTCCCCATTCCCTCTCCACCCCTCTCCTTTTCTCCATCCCCTCCCTCCCCATCCAAGGTCCAGTCCCATCCATTTACCGCTGGGTTCCTGCCAGCAGTGCCACCATCTTTGAGGAGGGCCGACCTGGCCCTTCCCCCCAGGTGATGCACGGGGACCAGATTTCCCTGATGCCAGAGCAGGCTCCAGCTGTCCCCGGTGCCGGATCGGGCCGCGGATTTTGAAATTCGGAAAAATAATATCATTTATAGCGGGGCAATTTTACAGCGGAGATTTTTTTTTCTGAATTTCAAAATCCTTTTGTGCGCACATAAATGTTCTTTGTGCGCTTGGTGTGCTTTGTGCACAGCTTAGAGGGAACATTGTTTAAGGTAAGGGAGGTGGGTTTTCGGAACGGTCAATGGTGTTTTATTGTCACAATACAATTAAATTATTTTTCGAGTCACCAGGTTTGGCGCTAATTTCATAGTTCGGTCCTCATGCTAGGTTATATGGAGCGGCGCCTGATCCAGGTGAGTCCTATGCGTTTATTGTCACATATACCGAGGCGCAGTGAAAAGCTTTTTGTTGCAGGCTTCTGCAGGGCATCTAGCAATCGTCTGAATTGTTCAATGAATAATGAGCTATCAGAGGAGATAGTTGAGGCAAGTACTTTGACAACATTAACAGTAACTTCTTCTTCTTCTTCTTCTTCTGTAGTGTGTCTTTTAGACCTGCAGCTCCGTTGAGGCGAGTCAGGCCAACGTGTCATGTCCAGGTCAATCAGACCTCATTCACCATTCAGTGGCCGGTGTTTGGGGCAACTGGTGACTATGTGCTCCACTGTCTGTGTTGGGTCCCCACACTCGCAGAAGGCGCTGTCCACGAGGCCCCACCTCTTCATCACTACTCCATAGCGTCCGATGCCTGTCCTCAAGCGGTTGAGGGTTGTCCACTGCATTCGGGGCAGGTCCTGGCCAGGGACGTCCATGGGGTCATTGATGTACTGGTGTAGCCTAGCTGATTCCGCTGACTTCCACTGGTCTCTCCATCTCGTCTTGACCCAGGCGGCCTTAGAAGCGTCAGCCAGTGTTGTGCGGAGCAGCTCTTGGGCTTGCGTGGCAAAGGGGCGCCGTGACTTGAGGCGCACACGTCGTGGTGTCTCTGTGACGATCTGATGGAGGAGGTGGGATTCAACACGTCGTGGTGTCTCTGTGACGATCTGATGGAGGAGGTGGGATTCACTGGTCTGTGTCTTTCCAGAGAGGGCCAGCGTGGCTGCTTCTCGTCTGATGTTGGCTGTGGCGATGCCAGCGAGGACGGGCAGTTGGTTACTGAGGTGCTCATAGCATCCGAAGACAGTCTGCAGGGCGCTGTTGAGGGCAGCATCCAGCTTCTTGGTGTGAGTGCTACGGCCCCCAGACCTCGGGCGGCTGAGAACTCCAGGGCCACTGTGGACGTGCGCAGTGTCTTCGGCGTGGCTCCCCATGTGTGCCGGCTAGGCGGCGTATCAGTGCTGCACGGGCGCTTGTCTTTGCCTTGGCACCTTCCAGGTGTGGTTTGAATGACAACGTTCTGTCGAGCTTCACACCGAGGTATGTGGGACGAGCTGGGACTGTAACCGGGCGTTATTCACCATGATATTATTCTCGCGGGTCGCGAGGTGGAACATAGAAGATGTTGTCTTACCCATGCTGAGCTTAAGGCGCCAGTTCCTCAGGTATGAAGACAGGATGTTCATGTCTTCAGAGAGGCCCTCTTCTGCTGCTTCCCTGGATGGCTTACTGAGTAGGATGACTATACTTCTTTTGACTGGGTTGCAGGCAGGACATGGATGTAGATGTTGAACAGCAATTGGTGCCAGCACTGAGCCCTGTGGGACGCCGTTCTTAAGTTTCCTCAGTGTGTAGCCTGAAGCTGCAGTTGCTCAGCATCTCCGACATCCAGAAGCTTCATGTGTAGTCCATGCAGTCAGACAGTATCATATGCAGCTGTGAGGTCCAAGAAGACAGCGCCTGCCTGCTCTCCTGCCTGGAAGCTGTCCTTTATGTCTTGGCACAGGGTCACCTGGTCCGCCGTTGACCTACCACTTCGGAAGCCAGCCTGTTCTGTAGGCAGCTGAGGGTTGATCACTGGATTGAAATGTGTGGAGGAGACGTTCCAGGAACTTGTATGGAACACACAGTAGTGAGATGGGTCGGTATCCTTTGGGGTCATCGCTAGGCTTGTTTGGCTTCGGCAGAGCGATCACCTTGGCGCAGCGCCAGATCTTTGACTGCTTCAGGCAGCGGAAACACGTGGAGAGGAAGGAGCACAGCCAGTCAGTTGCCTTCTTGCCTTGGTGTTTTATGTATTCCAGGTGGATGCAGTCGGTGCCTGGTGCCTTTCAGCCGTCGGATGGCCTGCTCGATTTCTTGTGTTGTGAAATCATGGGATAGGTTGGAGTCGCCGCTCAGGGCCCTGTGTGATCGTGGACTCTCGCCGATGTTGTTCTGGTGAAGTCCTTGTCTGCGTTGGGGAAGCGGACGTTGCTCAGCAGTAGCGACACGATGGAATTTGCAGTGATGGGACACTGTGCTGGGGTTGTCGACCTGCCCATCAGCTTGTTCATGGTCTGCCACGCCTGACGGCTGGAGTGTGTGAAATCAATTGATTCCACTGTCTCCATCCATCTTTGCCTGTGTTTCTCATCTATTCTGCAGATTAGGTCATTCGCTACTTTGTCCCTGTCTTTTGATGGTTTGTGATTCTGTGTGGGCGGGAAGTGGGTCTTCACATTCGTCATCCAAGTTCAAGTGAGTTTATTGTCATGTGTCCCTGATAGGACAATGAAATTCTTGCTTTGCTTCAGCACACAGAACACAGTAGGCATTTACTACAAAACAGATCAGTGTGTCCATATACCATAATATAAAATATATACACACATGAATAAATAAACTGATAAAGTGCAAATAGCAGATAACAGGTTATTAATAATTAAGAGTTTTGTCTGAGCCAGGTTTAGTAGCCTGATGGCTGTGGGGAAGTAGCTATGAACCTGTTTTTTGCAGTCTTCAGGCTCCTGTACCTTCTACCTGAAGGTAGCAGGGAGATGAGTGTGTGGCCAGGATGGTGTGGGTCTCTGATGATACTGCCAGCTTTTTGAGGCAGCGACTGCGATAAATCCCCTCGATGGTAGGGAGGTCAGAGCCGATGATGGACTGGGCAGTGTTTGCTACTTTTTGTAGTCTTTTCCGCTCCAGGGCCGAACCAAGCCACGATGCAACCGGTCAGCATGCTCTCTACTGTGCACCTGTAGAAGTTAGAGAGTCCTCCTCGACATACCGACTCTCCGTAATCTTCTCAGGAAGTAGAGGCGCTGATGTGCTTTTTTTTATAATTGCATCAGTCGGCATGGGCAAGTGGGCCGAACGGCCTGTTTCCGTGATGAGCGATTCTATGACCATAGGTGCGGATAACCTCACTGGGACCGGGTGGAGGATGAACGCACTCGGGACAGGGTGGAGGGGTGCGGATAACCGACAAAAAGCCCTTCCATCCCCAACATTGTGCTCTGGAGGCCCCGGGATGAACGGTTGTCCCGCTCCAAGCTGTTCCTTACCCCGTCCTCCATCTGTCCCGGCCGGTAGGCGGCGGCTCCGCAGGGAAGGAGCAGCGTCCGTCACCGGCGCTGTCACGTGCTGGTCCTCGCCGCCGAGCTCCTGGCAGGGCGCATGCGCAAGTTGTGCGGACGCGGTGGAGGTGATTTCAGGAGGTGAGGGTCGTGGGTCGTCATGGAAACGCGGCCCAGCGAGGGCAGGTGTGGTAGTCGCCGGGCTGGACAGCAGCTGGGGGACGGGACGCAGCACTTGGGCAAGGCTGGTGAAGGGGTCGTCGTACTGGCGGCGGCGGGGGCTTGACGTCCGTCTACGGGCAGCAGCTGCCAGCGCGGGGGCCGCGGCCAGGCGGGATGTTTGGGTCGGGGTGAGTCTGGGTATCAGCTCAGTCGCCGCTGTGGTTGCTACACGTTGGCGTCTGTGTGTTTGCCCACTGTTTTACGGTTAACTCCGAAAAAACAGACCACCTTGCAAACAATACAGATCTGATTTGATACTCTCTTCCTCAAATGGAATTGCAGCTTAATGTTTAAATGATTTAAAAAGATGGAGTCCTGATAAATAAAGGGTGAAACGTACCAGGTGGTACACAGAAATGTGGGATTGAGGTCGTTCTCAGATCGAATTGAACGTCGAATCAGGCTGGAGACTCCTGCTCCTAATTGTCATGTTTTATGCAAAATATCCCAGTCCGGAATAGTAATTTGCTTTACTGGAACAATAATCAGGCCAGTCAGCGTTTATTATTATTATAACTATAAAATCTTGCTCAAATCTTGCTGTACTTGCTGATTGATTGAAGCTAGATTAGTAGTTGTTTATAAGCTTCCGTGTTGGAGAATGTTTAAATGTGAATCGGACCAATATTATGAAAAATGTTTATCTCATATTTTTTTCCACATTTTTTTTAATTGATTCTGTTTTAGTCTTTAAAAAAAGAAATCAATGGAAATGCCATCATATAAATATTGAAAGTCTTGACAAAACTCGGCAAGACAGGCAGTCTGAGGAGGGAAAGAGAATTCAGAAGGTTAACTTCACCTGAAATAAAATCATAGTCACACAGCATGGAAACAGGCCCTTCGGCTTAAATCATCCACGCTGAACAAGATAATCCATCCAAGATGTTCCATTTGCATACGTTTGGGCCATATCCTAAATCTTCCTATCCATGTACCTGTCCAAGTGTCATTTAAATGTTTGGTATATTGGCTGCCTCAGCCACCTTCTCTGGCATCTCGCTCCACAGGTGCACTGGCTTTGAAAAATGTCCCCCATAGGTTCCTGTTGAATATTGCCCCTCTCATCTTAAACTTGTATCCTATGGCTTTTGATTCCCCTCCTCTTAGTAAAGAACTCTGTGCATTCACCTGACCTATTCCCCTCAATTTAATACACCTCTATAAGATCACCTCATCCTCCTATGCTCCAGGGAATAAAGTCCTAGCTTCTCCACACAACCTCTCCCTATAGCTCAGCCCTTCTAGTCATGACACCATCTTTGCAAATCTTTTCTACACTCTTTCCACCTTAATGATGTGTATCTCGCTCCACATATGCATTGTCGTCTACACTGCGCATTTCCACTGTTTCCAACTTTTATTTCCAGCTTTCTCATTATTTTGCTGTTTGGAATGATTACATTCTCAGTGGTTTGCCTGAATACAGGAATGTAAGGCATGTTAGAGCTACAGTTCTGTGTAGTATTCTCTAAGTATTAATAATAATAATAATAATATCTTTTATTGTCATTGCACGTCAGTGCAACGAGATTTAGTATGCAGCTCCAACCGATGAAAAGAAAAGTTAAGTAAATAAATAAGCTGTGTGTCGTGACCATCCGAGGGAGACAGTCCATGGGGGTGGGGGGTGGGGGGGTGGCACTCAGCAGGACCGGTTCAGAGCCGCTATAGTTCTTGGAATAAAGCTGTTTCTGAGTCTGGAGGTTCGGGCGTAGAAGGCCTTGTAACGTCTGCCATAGGGAAGTAGTTTAAACAGTCCGTTACAGGGGTGTGATGAATCTTTATGGATGCTAACGGCCTTCCTGAGGCACCGTGTGTGTGGTATATGCCCTCCAAGGCTGGTAGCTCTGTCCCAATGATCCTCTGCGCTCTGTGGACGACGCGCTGAAGAGCTCTCCTCTCCGCCTCCGTGCAGCTGAGATACCACACAGAGATGCCATATGTTAATATGCTCTCTGGTGCAGCGGCAGAACGTTGTCAGCAGTTGTTGGGGCAGACCAGTCTTTTTTAATGTCCTCAGGAAGAACAGTCGTTGCTGTGCCTTCTTGACCAGCGCAGCGGTGTTGGTGGACCATGTGAGGTCCTCTGAAATGCGAGTGCCCAGAAACTTAAAGCTGGACACTCTCTCCACACTTTCCCGTAAATGGCGATTGGGGCGTATTCTCCATTGTGGGACCTCCTGAAGTCAATAATCAGCCTCCTTGGTCTTGGAGGTGTTTAGTGACAAGTTGTTACGTGTGCACCAGTCCGCCAGGTTCTGCACTTCCGCCCTGTATTTTATTTCATCACCGTTGGTGATCAGCCCAATCACTGTTGTGTCGTCTGCAAACTTCACGATGGTGTTGGTGTCGAATGCAGGAACACAGTCGTGAGTGAAGAGGGAGTAGAGCATGCGGCTTAGCACACAGCCCTGTGGTGTGCCGGTGCTCAGGGTGATAGTGGAGGACAGGTGCGGGCCCAGTCTCACTGCCTGCGGTTGCTCCGTCAGAAAGTTCAGGATCCAATCGCATATCGGCGAGCTGAGGCCTAGCTGGTGGAGTTTGGTGGTGAGCTTGGTGGGGATGACCGTATTGAATGCAGATGACCGTATTGAATAATATTATTATTCTAAAACTAGTTTCTAACTAAATTGTGAGCTATTGATTTGAAGCTATTTCTGTAGAGTGCTTTATGCCTTAACATACATTTTGAAGTTAAGGTATTGGGAATATGCACCAATCCGTTGTTAAGGCAGTGGTAACTGGGCACTTAGAACATTTGATTGGACAGAGTCAGAATGGATATATATGAAGGGGAAATCGTATTTAATAATAATTCAAAAATAGTGGAAAATCTCAAGCAGTGGCAGCTGGGAGAAACCGGCGAATGGCAGCTGATCTTCTGGATGGGAATAAATAGGGGAATGGGGAGAGGAGAGATATGTTGTGATGTGCAGAACACTGGGAATTGGAAATGGGACTGCCAAACATATCCAGATGGCCTGGTGTTATTTACAGTCAGAAACTGAGGTAATATTACAGGTGGATCACTTGCTTTTCATCAGAATGGGAAAGCTTTGCAATCTGAAATTGTCCAATTCAGTGTGTCCTGGCACCTATAACCTACAAAGATGGAAGATGAGGTACTGATTCATAACCTTGCATTGGGATTTGTCAGAATAATGTGAAAAGATAGATGGCAGAGTGAGAGGGAGTAATGAAGTGACACCTGGAAGCCCGGGGTCATTTTCAGATCAGGACTTTCAGTCCCCCAATCTGTGTTTGGCTTCTCCATGGTGGAGGGTGCAGCAGTGTGAGTACACATGTGGTATACGACATGAAGACACACAATCCATGGTGGATGGGAAATCCTGCTTGGGAAAGAAATGGAGGTCTCAGCACCATAGGTATGGGAAGTCGACATCAGAAAACACATATTGGAATCAGGGAGGTTGAGCAAATGCAATGCGATCCTCACAGTAAGCAGTGGCGAGGAGTGTGGTTGTGGGTGTCTGTGGGCTTGTAATGAATGTTGGTTGATAATCCATCCCCTGAGGAGAGAGAGAGAGTGAAATCAGAAAAAGGGAAGAGCAATAAATGGATGAAAAATAATTTCCTCACCGGGGAGAGTGAATCTTTGAAATTCTCCAGCTGCAGGTTAAGATTAGTGCAGTGCTTGGAGGTTGTGGACGGGGTCGCCGTGAGGAGGGCCCCTGACTATATATGATTAACTGAAAGGACCAATTGTCCTAATTCCAAGTTTACTGACATTACAAATCAAGGTGAGTAGGGAGGAGAATGTGGAGTGAATGATCAGAACATCGCAGGTGGAATGTAACTGTAAAATGTGTAATTATCTACTGTGGTGTTAAGAGTGCTTTTTAAATGTGTAGGAAGGAATTGCAGATGCTGGTTTAAACCAAAGATAGACACACAAAGCTGGAGTAACTCGGTGGGTCAGACATCTTTTTAAGAAGGGTCTCCACCTGAAAAGTCACCTATTTTCCACAGAGATGCTATCTGACCCGCTAAGTTACTCCACCTTTTGGTGTCGATCTGGTGTTTCTTTTTAAATGGTGGATATTGAATAATATGGGTGTTTAAAGGGACCTGGCAATTCTCGCACACACTCCAATGAAAGCAAACAGTCAGGTGCAGAAAGCAGTTGTAAAAGCAAATAATATTGGTCTATATTGGAAAAGGATTGGAATACAGGCTGAAAGATGTTTTGCTGCCACAGGGCTTTGATGAAACTACCCTGAAGTATTATATACAGATGTGGGCTGTTTACTTCCCCTGGAGGAAGTGCAGAGAAGAGTGATGATAGATTCTTGGAAAGGCGACTTGCCATATATGAAGTTGTTGAATAGACTGGGCCAGGTCAGTGGTTTAAAAGAATGTGAGCAAATCTTAGTGAAAGTCAGATTTCTATCGGGCCTCAACAGTCTGGATGCACAGAATGTATGTTCCAAAACTGAGAAAACTAGTCAGGGCTTACAATCTAGTTTACTAAACATAAAAACGTAGAAAATAGGTGCAAGACTAGGCCATTTGGTCCTTCGAGCTAGCACCGCCATTCAATATGATCATGGCTGATCATCCAAAATCAAAGGATTCAAAGGGCATTTTATTGGCAAGTGTACCAATTAAGGTACAGTGATACTTGATTTACCACGCTATCCTGCTAAAAAAAGCAACAAGACACACAACTACATAAACGTTAACATAAACATCCACCAGAGCGGATTCCCCACATTCCTCACTGTGATCTTCACTCCTTTTTCTCGCACGTCGGGGCAATCGAAGTTCCCGCGATCGGGGCGGTCGAAGCTCCTGCGGCTTGGAGCTCCCAAACAAGGGACCACGAGCTCCGTAATGCTAAAGTCCGCAAGCTCCCGCGGTTGGAGCTCCGAGGTCGACCACAAACAGGGACCACCAGCTCCATGATGTTAAGTCCTGCAGGCTCCCAAAGTAGATTCACAGCAAGATGCTGCCAGCTTCTTGATGTTAGGCTGCAGTGCGGCTGGAGATACGATACAGAAAAAAATCGTATCTCCGTCGAGGTAAGAGATTTTTAAAAGTTTCCCCCAACTCCACCCCCCCCCCCCCCCCCCCCCACCCGCCACATAAAACAAAGCTAATTTAACACAATAGACAATAATTGCAGGAGTAGACCATTCGGCCCTTCGAGCCAGCACCGCCATTCAATGTGATCATGGCTGATCATCCCCAATCAGTATCCCATTCCTGCCTTCTCCCCATATCCCTTGACCCCAATATCTTTAAGAGCCCTATCTAGCTCTCTCTTGAAAGTATCCAGGGAACCAGCCTACACCGCTCTCTGAGGCAGAGAATTCCACAGATTCACAACTCTGTGTGAAAAAGTGTTTCCTCGTCGCCGTTCTAAATGGCTCACCCCTTATTCTTAAACTGTGGCCCCTGGTTCTGGACTCCCCCAACATCAGGAACATGTTTCCTGCCCCTAGCGTGTCCAAACCCTTAATAATCGTATATGTTTTAATAGATTCCCTTTCATCCTCCTAAGTTCCAGAGTATAAAAGCCAAGCCGCTCCATTCTCTTAGCATATGACAGTCACACCATCCCGGGGCTGTCATGCTAAAAAATAACAAAGAAGAAAAGGACGAGACAGACTGTTGGTGAGGCAGCTACTGTGGTACCACCTGGTGGCTAAAATCCCATTCCTGCATTTTTTATATATCCCTTCATTCCGTTGGACCTAAGACCTAAATCTAACTCTCTTGAAAACATCCAGTGAATTGGCCTCCACTGCCTTCTGTGGCATAGAATTACACATTCACAACTCTCTGGGTGAAAAAGTTTTTTCTCATCTCAGTACTAAATGGCTTACCCCTTATTCTTAAACTGTGACCCCTGGTTCTGGACTCCCCCAACATGGGGAATATTTTTCCTGCATCTACCGTGGTCAATCCATTAAGAATGTTATATGCTTCTTTAAGATCCCCTCTCATCCTTCTAAATTCCAGTGAATACAAGCCCAGTCGACCCATTCTTTCATCAGTCCTGCCATCCCAGGAATTAACCTGGTTAACCTACACTGCACTCCCTCAATCGCAAGAAGATCTTTCCTCAAATTAGGAGACCAAAACTACACACAATACTCCAGGTGCGGTCTCACCAGGCCCCTGTACAACTGCAGTAGGACCTCCTTGCTCCTAAATTGAAATCCTCTCGCAATGAAGGCTAACATGCTATTAGCTTTCTTCACTGCCTGCTGTACCTGCATGCTTACTTTCAGTGACTGATGTACAAGGTACCCAGATATCATTGCACCCAATCTGACACCATTCAGATAATGGAGGGTAGATAAAAAATGCTGAAGTAACTCAGCGGGTGAGGCAGCATCTCTGGAGAGAAGGAATGGGCGATATTTCAGGTTGAGACACTTTTTCAGTCTGAAGAAGGCTCTCGACCCAGAAACTTTGCCCATTCCTTCTCTCCACTGATGCTGCCTCACCCACTGAGTTAATTCAGCATTTTGTGTCCACCCTTGATTTAAACCAGCATCTGCCATTCTTTCTTACACATTTTAACTATTATCTGCCTTCCTGTTCTTGGCACCAAAGTGGATGTTCTTTATCCAAATTATATTGCATCTGCCTTGCATCCCCAACCTACCAGCCTGCATCCTCATAGCATCCTCATCTCAGCTCATTCTGCCACCCAGCTTTGTCATCCTCAAACTTGGATGTTGGACCCTTGAAGACTGAAAAAGGTGAATTTATTATGGGGATCAAGGAAATGGCAGATGAGTTGAACAGGTACTTTGGATCCACCTTCACTAAGGAGGACACAAACAATATTCGTGATGTACTAGTGGCCAGAGGGTCTGGGATGTCGGAGGAACTGAAGGAAATCATCATTGGGCAGGAAACGGTGTTGGGTAGACTGAAGGGACTGACGGCTGATAAATCCCCAGGGCCTGATGGTCTGCATCCTAGGGTACTTAAGGAAGTGGCTCTAGAAATCGTGGACGCTTTGGTGATAATTTTCCAATGTTCTATAGATTCAGGATCAGTTCCTGTGTAGCTAATATTATCCCACTTTTTAAGAAAGGCGGGAGAGAGAAAACGGAATTATAGACCAGATAGCCTGACATCGATGGTGGAGAAGATGCTGGAGTCAATTATAAAAGATGAAATAGCGGCACATTTGGATAGGAGTAACAGGATCGGTTCGGGTCAACATGGATTTACGAAGGGAAAATCATTCTTGACTAATCTTATGGAATCTTTTGAGAATGTAACTAGGAAAATGGACAAGGAGAGCCAGTGGATGGAGTGTACTTGGACTTTCAGAAAGCATTTGATAATGTCCCATATAGGAGATTAGTGGGAAAAATTAGGGCTCATGGTATTGCGGGTAGAGTGCTGACATGGATAGAAAATTGGTTGGCAGACAGGAAACAAAGAGTAGGGATTAACGGGTCCCTTTCAGAATGGCAGGTAGTGACTAGTGGAGTAATAATAGTAATAATAATAAATTTTATTTATGGGCGCCTTTCAAGAGTCTCAATACCTTACAAAATTTTAGCAAGTAGAGGAAAAACATGTATGCGGAATGAAATAAATAGTAGAGACATGACTAGTACACAAATTAAAGTCAGAATTCAATTCAAAACACAATATGAGGCAATTCAAGCACAGATGAAAAGGGAGGGGGACGTGGGGCTGAGGATAGGCAGAGGTGAAGAGATGGGTCTTGAGGCGGGACTGGAAGATGGTGAGGGACACGGAATTGCGGATCAGTTGGAGGAGGGAGTTCCAGAGCCTGGGAGCTGCCCTGGAGAAGGCTCTGTCCCCAAAACTGCGGAGGTTGGATTTGTGGATGGAGAGGAGAACGGCTGATGTGAATCTGAGGGACCGTGAGGGTTGGTAGGGTACCGCAAGGCTTGGTGCTGGGACCGCAGCTATTTACAATATACATCAATGATTTAGATGAAGGGATTCAAAGTAACATTAGCAAATTTACAGATGATACAAAGCTGGGTGGCAGTGTGAACTGTGAGGAGGATGCAATGAGAATGCAGGGTGACTTGGACAGGTTGGGTGAGTGGGCAGATGCATAGCAGATGCAGTTTAACGCTTCGGTAGCAAAAACAGGAAGGCAGATTACTATCTAAATGGCGTCAAGTTGGGAAAAGAGGAAGTACAACGAGATCTGGGGGTCCTTGTTCACCAGTCAATGAAAGTAAGCATGCAGGTACAGCAGGCAATGAAGAAAGCGAATGGCATGTTGGCCTTTTTTAACAAGAGAAATCGAATATAAGAGCAAAGAGGTCCTTCTGTAGTTGTACAGAGCAGTAGTGAGACCACAGCTGAAGTATTGTGTGCAGTTTTGGTCCCCTAATTAAGGAAGGACATTCTTGGTGAAAATGTTTCGTGTTCTGGGACACCAAACCTTTGAGTGTCCACCACAACGTACGTTTGTGTGTATGATGTGTAACGTGCATTGACTAGTGGGGTACCACAAGTGGTGGTGTCCACTCGGTTGGATGCAGTATTCTACTCCATGATCAGGTGAATGAAGTGGAAAAGTTTAATGTTGATAAGTGTGAGGTGCATCTTGGCAGGACAAATCAAGATAGGACGTACATGGTAAATGGTAGCGAATTGAGGAATGCTGTTGAACAGAGGGATCTAGGAACAACTGTGCAAACTCCATTCAGACAGCATCCGTAGTCAGGATTGAACCTGGGTCTCTAGCATTGTAAGCAGTGACTCTACCTCTCCATCACCATTCTGCCGTGTTATGACATGAGATTCCATGGGATATCGGGTTACAGAGAATATTGATAAGGATGATTTTCTAAGGAATACAATTCTCTGTAACACATGGGTTGCCTTTATAATGACTGCTGTAATTTAAGACCTGTAGCAAATTATGCACAGTCATCTCTTGCTCTTCCTTCTAATTTGAGGAAGGACATTCTTGCTATTGAGGGAGTGCAGCGTAGGTTTACAAGGTTAATTCCCGGGATGGCGGGACTGTCATATGCTGAGAGAATGGAGCAGCTGGGCTTGTACACTTTGGAGTTTAGAAGGATGAGAGGATATCTCATTGAGACATATAAGATTGTTAAGGGCTTGGACACACTAGAGGCAGGAAACATGTTCCCGATGTTGGGGGAGTCCAGAACCAGGGTCCACAGTTTAAGAATAAGGAGTAAGCCATTTACAACGGAGACGAGGAAACACATTTTCTCACACAGAATGGTGATTCTGTGGAATTCTCTGCCTCAGAGGGCGGTGGAGGCAGGTTCTCTGGATGCTTTCAAGAGAGAGCTAGATAGGGCTCTTAAAAATAGCGGAGTCGGGGGATATGGGGAGAAGGCAGGAACGGGGTACTGCCATGATCACATTGAATGGCGGTACTGGCTCGAAGGGCCAAATGGCCTAGTCCTGCACCTATTGTCTATTGACAGCGCTTTTTTAATAGTATTTGAAGAATTGGACTCTTGCAGCAGGACATGAGATAACTTCTTTGAAGTAGTTCTCTCAGATTTTTACATCTAGGCGATGTACATCCCTGCACAGTCTGAAGAAGGGTTTCGACCCGTAACGTCAACCATTCCTTCTCTCCAGAAATGCTGCCTGTCCCGCTGAGTTACTCCAGCATTTTGTGTCTACCTGCACAGGCAGGGCCCAGTGCAATGCCTCATCCAAACAATTGCACCTTGCACATTGCAAAGCTCCCTTGCCATTGTACTGGGAAATAAAGCAAGTATTTGTGAATGTGTTGACGTGGGACTTAAAGTCAGTAGTGAAAAAACTGGTCACAGGTGATGTACGTGTGTCCAGTACAAGGCAGACGTAGGTTTAATTTGAATTCAAAAATTGAATCTAGCATGCAGATTTTATAATCCTTCCCTCTGAATTTACCAATCTGTGAAATAGTAGCAATGTCTTTAATGTATTTTTTCCCCACAGTTGACAATTCTAAAACTAAAGAGCATAGGCTTAAGATGAGATGGGAGATATTTAAGAGGGACCTCGGGGGCAACGATTTCATTCAAAGGGTAGTCCATATTGGAATGAAGCTGTAGATGCGGGTACATTTATGAATTTTAAAAGACAGATATGTGGATATGAAGGGTTTGGAGGGCTATGGGCCAAATGGGACTCGTCCAGTATGTCTATGTGGGCAATATGGCAGTTGGGCCCAAGGGCTTGTTTTTGTGCTGTATCACTTAATGAATTTATAATGTAACTTATATTTCAGTGGCGCAGCGGTAGAATTGCTGCCTTACAGCAAAATGCAGCGCCGGAGAACCAGGTTCGATCCCGACTATGGGCGCTGTCTGTACGGAGTTTGTACGCTCGCCCCGTGACCTGCATGGGTTTTCTCCGAGATCTTCGATTTCCTCCCACATTCCAAAAGATGTACAGGTTTGTAGGTTAATTGGCTTGATTAATGTAAAAATTGTCCAACTTCCAGTATAGTCCCTGGTGGACTCTTTGGAAACTACAAGGTACAAATAAATATCAATGTAGGTTATGTGCTGTGCAGTGACAGTCCCCAGTGTTAGATGTGTTGACTGTCAGATACCTCCACTGCTTCTCCCTCTCCTGGGGAATATTTATTATAGTTTGTGATAGGTGTAATTAAAGTTCATTGTGGCATGTGCTAGATTCCCTCTGGGAGCAATTGAATTTCTGTTTTTTTTTTTAAACGAGCCTTTGCAAAGGCTGCTCCTGCTTTGTGCTGACTAGTCATTGGTCTTGTGAGATGTGAGGAGAGATTTTTGAGCAGAAGCCACAAGACAGGCATGCAGATGGTAAAGTTTCATCCTTTTTCCATGCTCCGTAAAGTACTGATGTGTACAATTCCCCAGGCACCAGACGCCTTCCTATGTATAAGTTTACAGGGTGAATGTTTATAAAATATTTGACAGTGGGGAGAGCCATGGACCTGAGTATCGGGGGATACTGATACGGACCTCAGCACTGTTGTAGTTGCCTACTTGAGTGTAGTTTATTGTTATTTGTGAAAAGCTTTTGTTGTGTTTAGAGGGGTGGCATGATTCACTTGTGTCAAACATTAGTTAGACCAAACTTGGATTACTGTGTACACCTCTAGTCGCCACACTATAGAAGAGACTTGGTAGCAATAGAGAGAGTACAGAAGAGATTCACCATGATGGTGAATGCTGGTTCACAAAAAAAGGCGCAAAGTGCCGGAATAACTCAGCAGACCAGGCAGCATCTCTGGAGAACATGGATGGGTGATTTTATGAGTTGGGACCCTTATTCGGACTGATTGTGGCAGGGGGGAAGAAAGCTGGAAGAGAGGAGGGGTAGGACAAAGCCTGGCGAGTGATTGATGGATACAGGTGATACAGGGGGGAGGGGGAGTTGATTGGCAGATGGTTGGACAAAGGCAGAGATAAAAAGGCAAAAGGTGTGAGAAAAGGATAGAAGAGGTGCATATTTTAAAGCCAGTGAATGGAATGTAGGGGGAAGAGGAAGGAGAAGGGGACAAATGTTCTATGTTAACAAATATAAAATGGGTATAAGTCCAAGTGGATCACGGGGGAGGGGGTGGTTGTTTGTAGGTTAGTTACTTAAAATTGGAGAACTCATTGTTCATGCCATTAGGTTGTAAGCTACCCATGTGGAATATGAAGTGCTGTTCCTCCAATCTGTGTGTCGGCTGTACTTTTTGAGAAGGCTCCGCTCCTTCAACGTCTGCAGTGAGATGCTGCAGATCTTCTACCAATCGGTGGTAGCCAGTGTCATCATCATTGCTGTAGTCTGCTGGGGCAGCAGGGCGAAGGCCGGGAACGCCAACAGGATTAACAAACTCCTCAGGAACGCTGGTTCCGTGCTGAGGGCGGAGTTGGATTCATGGAGGTGAGGATGCTTCTCAAACGGCAAAGCATCTTGGACAATACAGCTCACCCCCTCCGTGACACACTGCTCACCCTGAGGAGTACCTTCAGCAATAGACTGGTTCCACCCAGATGCAGTACAGAACACCACAGGAGACCCTTCTTCCCTGTCGCTATCAAACTGCAACTCTTCCCACTTCTGTCATGGGGCTCCTCCCCCTCCCCCCCCCCCAATCTTTGCACATCCCCAATCCTTTCCGCACGTCACATTAATTTCATGTTTCATGTATTTTGTGTTTTATGACTATTAGCAGATCAATTTCCCTCCTGGGATAAATAAAGGTCGATCGTGTTGTAAAGATTTCACTGGCAAATTAGTTGAACTAACAGCATGCACCTGTTTGACGTGTGGTGCCTAGACTCAGGCAGCCTTGTTAATTGCTTCATGCATTTTCTTGCCTTTCCCAATTTAACTGAAGAAAGTACACGTCTGAAGAAGGGTCTCGACCCAAAACGTCACCCATTCATTTCTCCAGAGATGCAGCCTGTCCCGCTGAGTTACTGCAGCTTTTTTGTTTCTATCTACAACAAATGATAGCTTGGTATATAGTAAAGCCATTTTTGTCTGACATAATAGGTAGTTTATATCCAAAGCAAAGTAGCATGTTTTACAAAGACAAAAGTCACAGGATGTTCCCCGACACATTGGAGGCTGACCCTCTCTGATAGCGAGCAGCTTCATTTCCTCGTCTGTGTCCTGTTGACTGCAGGGATCCCTTCTTGGTCTTTCCTGCTCACTCCTGCTCTCCACTTTGATTGCTTTTTCTCTTTGCTCTTTATAATACCGTACTTGCCAATCTTCCAAATTATTATATCCCTTCATTCAACTTTGCTTCATTGCTTTATTTGTTATTAGCTCTATTCGTCCCTTTGCAAACTGAACTGTCCACGATCTAGGATTTGCACATAACATTGCCATGTCATTGCAAACATCTGACCCCCCCCCCCCCCCCCTTCCCCAACCATGGTAAGGCCTTTAAATTCCACCCCCTCCTCCCCCCCCCCATTGTTCTGCAGCCTAATTAATGTGTTCAATGTTATGCTTGGAACAATTATAAGCAAAATGCAATTACCATTCTGTTCTAGTTCCAGGAACAGCATTACTTCAGAACATTATCTGACCTTTGTGGTTTGCTTGCTTTAAGTACACGTAGGAATTGCTGAAAACACTCAGCAGGTCAGGCACCATCTGTGGAAAAGAAAACGGTCAATGTTTCAGGTCATGTCAAGTCAAGTTTATTTGTCACATACACATACGAGATGTGCAGTGAAATGAAAGTGGCAATGCTCGCGGACTTTTGTGCAAAAAGACAAACAACCAAACAAACTATAAACCCAATCATAAACACACATATTCTTTTACATAATAAATAATGGAAGGAAAAACGTTCAGTAGAGTTAGTCCCTGGTGAGATAGGCGTTTACAGACCGAATGGCCTCTGGGAAGAAACTCCTTCTCAACCTCTTCGTTCTCACCGCATGGCAACGGAGGCGTTTGCCTGACCGTAGCAGCTGAAACAGTCCGAGGCTCCTTCATTAGAACTGAGGCAGCGAGAGGAAAAAGCTACTTTAAGCTGTAGAGATGTGGAGTGGTATTTGAGAGCGGCCAGCATAAGAGTAAGGAATCAAGGAGGATGTAGGTGGGGTCTGAAATGAATATTGGCTTGTAAATTCATTAACTAGAAGGACATTTTAGTTGGAGAATTCTGTTGGAGGACAGTGTTATTCAATGTTTTAGTGAGCTTAAATGCCTAGTGCCTGCTATGATGTAGCCCGGGCTACGGAAGTGAGGGAGGAGATTTTGGGGGGACTAATGAAGAATTTAAAATCTGGTGCCGACACCTCCCAGGCACCTACCACTTAGTAAAAAAGGAAAATTTGTCTTGTAAATCTCCTTTAAACGTTCCTCCTCTCACCTCAAAGCTATGCCCTCTAGTATTTGGTAAAAAGGTTCTGACCATCTATCCCATCTGTGCCTCTCATAATTTTATATCTATCAGGTCGCTTCTCAGCGTCTGACGCTCCAGAATAAGCAATCCAAGTTTGTCCATCCTCTCCCTGTAGCTAATACTCTCTAATCCAGTCAACATCTTTGTGAGCCTCTTTTGCTCCCTCTCCAAAGCCTCTGCATCTGTCCCGAATTGCACTCTGTATTCCAAATGCAGCCTGAACGAAGTTTTATGCAGCAGCAGCAGCATGTCTTCCTGACACTCGTACATATTGCCCCAACTTAAAAGGCAAGTATGCCACTCTTGACTACTCTCTCTATTTGTGTTTCCACCTTCAGGCACATATGGACTTGCGCCCAAGATGTCAATGCTGCTAAGGGTCCTACCATTTACTTTATACTTTATCTTGAATTTCAACATGCAACACTTTGGGCATGTCCAGATTAAACTCAATTTTTCTGCCCTATTTCCAACTATATCTGATAAACTCTGGCCTCGCCCTGTAATTCTGCTCCTATTCTCACCCCGTTAGTCTGGTTCAGTAAAACACCGAGTCAAGCACTGGATTCAACTAACTTTATTTCCAATCACAATAACAAATACCTAACCAACACCGCGGGTCCGATCCTTGTCTCTACTCGTCCAAGCCCTTCAGCCTCGTACGAATAGACACTTTCAGCAGGTCAGCATAGTCCCAACTGCTCCCCCAGAAGATCAACAGATTTGTATGCTCTCCCTCTTATATACTGTATTGGACCCGTGGCGTGAAATACTTGGGGGGGGGGGGGGGGGGGCTAAACCCTCATACATATTAACAATTGAGGGGAAATCTGGACATCCCCCCCCCCCAACCATGTCACCCCCACTCATCCCCACCCACATTACAGCCCTCTCTCCCCCCCACCCCCTGACCACCCCTGACCACCCACCACTACTCCAACACCCACAACCCCCCCCCCCCACACATCGCCCCGTCCCCAGTCCACCCACCTGCCTTCCTCTGGCCCCAACTCCCATCCCTGCCGGGTGTTCACCATCCCCCCCGACCTCCCCCTCTCCCACACAGAATGGTCTGTCCTCAGCAGAGGTCTTACCTTTGTCCCCTCCGTCCCCATCTCAATGAGTTCCGCGCCCACCATGACTTGGAGCGGTTCTGCCGTCGCCTCCGCCTCACAGCGCACTTCCATGGGAAGGAGTCCTCGCCCCCCAATGATGACCCTTGTTCCCGTCTCCAACGCACCCCCTCCTCGTGGAACCCCCCCCTCGTAAAGTCCCGGCTCTGGAACTCTTTATCCAGAACTGCCGCCGCGACGTCAACCGCCTCAACTTCTCCACTCCCCTGTGTCACACCAATCTTTCCCCCTCTGAAAGCACTGCCATTGAATCACTCCGCAAAAACCCAGATTGGGTCATCAAACCAGCCGACAAACGAGGTGCCGTGGTAGTCTGGCGCGTCGATCTCTACAAAGCTGAGGCCACGCACCAACTCTCGGACACCTCCTCCTACTTATCCTTGGACCATGACCCCACTGACGAGCACCAGGCCACCATTTCTAGCACCATCACCGACTTCATCCATTCCTACGCGCTGCTCGAACAATCTTCCAACCTCATCGTTCCCCAGCCCCACACGGCCCGTTTTTACCTTCTCCCCAAATTCCACAAACCCGGGTAGACCCATTGTCTCTGCCTGTTCGTGCCCCACTGAACTCATCTCCACATACCTTGACTCCATCCTATCCCCCTTGGTCAAATCCCTTCCCACCTATGTTCTAGACACCTCAGACACTTTCCGCCACCTCCATGCATTCCACTCTCTAGGCCCTCACCCCCTCATCTTCACCATGGATGTCAAGTCACACTACACCTCCATCCCCCACCAGGATGGCCTCAAAGCCCTCCAGTTCTTCCTCGACCAGAGGAGCAACCTATACCCAGCCACTGACACTCTCCTCCGCTAGCGGAGTTGGTCCTCATCCTCAACAACTTTACATTTGACTCCTCCCATTTCCTCCAAACATAAGGCGTAGCTATGGGCACACGCATGGGCCCCAGCTACGCCTGCCTCTTTGTCGGGTACGTTGAACAATCCTTGTTCAATACGTACCAGGGCCTCATCCCCGACCTCTATCTCCGTTACATTGACGACTGCTTTGGGGCGACCTCCTGCACCTACACACAACTGACTAACTTCATCCACTTCACCACCAACTTCCACACGGCACTCCAATACACCTGGACCATTTCCGATACTTCCCTACCATTCCTTGACCTCACCATCTCCATCGCAGGGGACAGACTCCTGACCGACATACATTACAAACCCACTGACTCGCATGGCTATCTGGACTACACGTCTTCCCACCCTGCCCCCTGTAAAGACTCCATCCCCTACTCCCAATTCCTCCGCCTACGCCGCATCTGTTCCCAGGATGAGACATTCCATACCAGGGCATCGGAAATGTCCTCGTTCTTCAGGGAACGGGGATTCCCCTCCTCCAGCATAGATGAGGCTCGCACCAGGATCTCATCCATACCCCGTAACACTGCTCTCTCTCCCCATCCCCGCACTCGCAACAAGGGCAGAGTCTCTCTGGTCCTCACCTTTCACCCCACCAGCCGGCAAATACAACACATAATCCTCCTCCATTTCTGCCACCTCCAACGTGACCCCACCACTCGCCACACCTTCCCATCTCCCCCTATGTCTGCCTTCCGCAAAGACCGCTCCCTCCGCAACTCCCTTGTCAATTCTTCCCTTCCCTCCCGTACCACCCCCTCCCCGGGCACTTTCCGTTGCAACCACAAGAAATGCAACACCTGTCCCTTCACCTCCCCCCTCGACTCCATTCAAGGACCCAAGCAGTCGTTCCAGGTGCGACAAAGGTTCACCTGCATCTCCTCCAACCTCATCTTCTGCATTCGCTGCTCTAGGTGTCAGCTGATTTACATCGGGGAGACTAAGCGTAGGTTGGGCGATCGTTTCGCCGAACACCTCCGCTCAGTCCGCAATAACCAATCTGACCTCCCGGTGGCTCAGCACTTCAACTCCTCATCCCATTCCCAATCCGACCTCTCTGTCCTGGGTCTCCTCCATTGTCAGAGTGAGCAACAGTGGAAATTGGAGGAATAGCACCTCATATTCCGCCTGGGGATCTTGCGTCCGGATGGCATGAACATTGAATTTTCCCAATTTTGCTAGCCCTTGCTGTCTCCTCCCCTTCCATAACCCTCTAGCTGTCTCCTCCCATCCGCCCGCCCTCGGGCTCCTCCTCCTCCCCTTTTCCTTCCTTCTCTTCCCCCACCCCCCATCAGTCTGAAGAAGGGTTTCGGCCCGAAACGTCACCTATTTCCTTTGCTCCATAGATGCTGCTGCACCCGCTGAGTTTCTCCAGCAATTTTGTGTACCTTCGATCTTCCAGTATCTGCAGTTCCTTCTTGATCACCCTGTACTTAACTTCCTCCCAGGACCCAGACTTTCTGGAGCCATGAACCTCATGGTCTTTGCAGACTTTTCGAAAAGATGCCAAGCAGGTTTTGCAAAGGCAGAAATCCTCCATTTTGTTAGACACTAAAATGGCTAATATTATCAACCCTATCCCATTGTTCTATATCCTCTCTTGCTCCAAGTTTTTTGCAACTTTAATCATGTTTTTTGCTTTTTCCCCCAGTTCTGACAAAGGGCTTTGACATCAATGTAAATTCAGTTTCTCTTTCCAGAAATACTACCAAATCTGCTGAGTGGTTCCAGCGTTTTCTGTTATTGTTCAGATTTTCATTATTGGAAGTTTTTATGATTTTGCATACTTTATGCATTCGAGTTGTCTTTGGCAATTTCCTGACTGGTGCATTTGGTGTTAACTGTGCGACAAAGTATATGGGCATTTCTGAATTGTAAAAGTGCTATCCATTTTGCAGTTGCGAATGGGACAGAGACTGGGCATGCAAATCTTTGAGTAACAAACCTGTCTTCGATTAACAAAAAGAGGTCCTTTCTGAACAGAGCTATGTATTTTCTAGAACCTGATTTTTTTTACAACGTTTCTACGAGTCATGTAGCACGAAAACAGGCAGTTCGGCCCTGCTTGCTCTTGTTGGGCAAAGTGCCCATCTATAATAGTCCCACCTGCCTGCGTTTTGCCCATCTATCTATCTATCTATCTATCTATCTATCTATCTATCTATCTATCTATCTCAAATCAGTCCGGCTGCCGTCCGGCTGCATTTCTTCCTTTGATTCATTGCCACGCCCAATCCAGACGCTCAATCTCCGAGATCTTTTCCATTTCGGTAGAGATTTCGCTTTTCTTTCTAAGTATCCGCTCCTCATTTCATTTCGTCGTGTTGAAGTACATGTTTTTAATCAAATCCTTCTCCCCCCCCCCCACCCACCCCCAAGTATTTCAAAAATAAACAGGCTTCTCCATTTACATGTCAGCTTCCAACACACTTCGAAACAAAGTTGCAAGACAGGAACACTCTGAACTTTTCATTGCTGCAGCAGGCAGGGGAGGGCTGCAATCTTACATTTGGGAACGGGCTCAGTTCCAATGGAGGAGACGGGTGCATGGTGGAATATTGGGTTGGGGGATCACACCATTGGGGGAGCAGACCCAACGGGTCTGCACTTGGTCTAGTATATATATAAAACTCAAATCCGTCCGTCCGCCTGCAGTACGGATCCCTTCCTGCCTTTTGATTCGTTGACGGCTGCTCCTTCCTCAGCTTCCAACACACTTCGAAACAATGTTGCAAGACAGGAACACTGAACTTTTCACTGCTGCAGCAGGCAGGGATTTTTTTTTTAAAGAGGCAGGGCAGTGCTGGAATCTTACTTTTGAGAACGGCTTCAGTTCCATTGGAGGAGACGGGTGCATGGTGGAATATTGGGTTGGGGGATCAACACCATTGGGGAGCAGACCCAACGGGTCTGCACTTGGTCTAGTCTATATTTAAAACTCTGGCCCCATCCGACCGACTGCCGACCGGCGCCCTTCCTGCCTTTCGATTCGTGCCCGATACTCGCAGATGTCCAATCGGAATGGCCGATGCTCGCAGATGTCCAATCGGAATGGATTCATTTGCATGTACGGCTGCCGGCTGCATTTCCTCCTTTGATTCATTGCCACGCCCAATCCAGACGCTCAATCTCCGAGATATTTTCCATTTCGGTAGAGATTTCGCTTTTCTTTCTAAGTATCCGCTCCTCATTTAATTTTGTCGTGTTGAAGTACACGTTTTTAATCAAATCCTTCTCCCCCACCCACCCCCAAGTATTTCAAAAATAAACAGGCTTCTCCATTTACATGTCAGCTTCCAACACACTTCGAAACAAAGTTGCAAGACAAGAACACTGAACTTTTCACTGCTGCAGCAGGCAGGGGAGGTGCCATTGGATTTTTTTTTAAAGAGGCAGGGCAGTGATGGAATCTATACTTTTGAGAACGGCTTCAGTTCCATTGGAGGAGACGGGTGCATGGTGGAATATTGGGTTGGGCGATCACACCATTGGGGGAGCAGACCCAACGGGTCTCTGCACTTGGTCTAGTATCCCTCTAAAACCTTCCAATTCATGTTGTTATTGCAACTACCTCCACTGGCAGCTCACCCTCTATGTGAAAACATTGCCCCTGAGATTCCAATTAAATGTTTCCCATCTCACCTTACACCTTTGTCCTCTGGTTCTTGATTCCCCCGTTCTGGGTAAAATATTCTGTGCATCTACCCGTTTCCATTCCCCCTCATAATCTTATACACCTTTAAGATCACCTTTCATCCTCCTACATTCAAGTAATACAGTGCTAGCATGTCCAATCTCGTTTTCTAGCTCAGGCCTTGAGTCCTGGCAACATCCATGAAAATCTTCTCTATACCCTATCCAGGTTAACAACATCTTTCCTACTGCAGGGTGACCACAACTGAACACAATACTCCAAATGTGGTTTCGCCAGTGCCTTGTACAGCTGTAACTTTACATTCCAACTTCAGTACTCAATACCCTGACTGATGAAGGCCAATGTGCTAAAAGCCTCCTTGATCACTATCTACCTGTGATGCCACTTTCAAATAACTATTTATCTGCATTCCTAGATCCCTCTGCTCCAGAACACACCTCTACCATTTTCTGTTGGGGTCCTGCCCTGGTTACACTTTGCAAATTGCAACACCTCACATTTATCTGCATTAACCTCCATTGACCATTCCTCTGCCCACTTGTCCAACTGATCAAGATCCTGCTCTGGCCTTTGATAACAATCTTTGCGATCTACAATAGCACCCACTTTAATGTCATCTGTAAATTTACGAATCCTTCCTTGTATGATGTAATTTGTAAAGAGAATTTCAGCTATTTGATATGACAGTGCTGCATACTTCACTTTACCTGGATGAAGGGAGCATGAAGGGATGAAGTGATGTTGCATTGGTGAAGACTTAAGAATGGAATGGCGTGCTGGACATTGCCACACCTCCTCAATAACCATATGCGATTAACTTACAGGATCTGTATGTGAAGGTGTGAGTGGGCTGCCGTACTTGTGTGTTCACTTCCAGCTTTAATTTTTTCATGGAACATCGATTTCTCCCAATTCTGTTAGTCCTTGCTGTCTCCTCCCCTTCCTCAGCTCCCCTGCTGTCTCCTCCCACCCTCCAGCCTTCTGGCTACTCCTCCTTTTCCCTTTCTTGTCCCCACCCACCCCCACCCCGATCAGTCTGAAGAAGGGTTTCGGCCCGAAACGTTGCCTATTTCCTTCGCTCCATAGATGCTGCTGCACCCGCTGAGTTTCTCCAGCTTTTCTGTGTAACCTTAATTTTTTCACAAGCTGTTTATCTTTTTTGTTTAGTGAGCAGCTGATTGAGTGATTTGGTTACTTTGCACCAGCTCCATTTTCTAGCTTTCCATGCGACTCAGATCACAACAAATCTCTGGCAAAGTTAACAATCTTTGCTCAATACTAGTTAAACATGAAAGGTTTCATGGTGTTGCAAAATATTGTATCATATCCCTGCATTGTACACCACATGGTATTTTATTTTGTTGAGTCATCTTTTACCCACAATACTCATCTCCTTGGGCTCAGATAATTCAAACATGTTGAAATATTTAACTTTACACAATCCATCAGCTGGATGTCAGCAGGCAGAGAAGCAAATTGTCCATCTCGGGTTGGTGTCATCTCAATTGGTAGAAGGTGGTGATTGCTGGCTTCACTGAACTAATGAGAAGATGCGGTCTGCTGTGGTGGCTGCAGCTCAGTGGCCCCTCCTTCAGAAGGGTTCCTACTAGATTTTCTCCCTCTCACCTTAAACCGATGCTCTCTGATTCTTGACTCACCAACTCTGGATAAAAGACTATACATTCACCCTATCTCATGTAGTATGATTTGCCTGGATAGCGTACAAATAAAGCTTATCACAGTATCTGGGTACATGTGACAACAATACAACACCATTCTTGTTATCAAGCATATATCTCTGGTGATGTGCCAGGCCCGTGGCGATTTGATTCATGAAAGCATCTGTCTGCTTTGAGAAACATCTTGCAATGTTCTTTTCAGGTGAGAAGGAAAGGGTTAACCTTTGTAAGCATGAACCTGCAGGTTGGCCTGGAATAATTTGTCGAGGCTTGTTTCTTACGAAATACTTCATCTGGCATCTGAATTGACAGTTCTGTATTGTTTTGAAGTTCCCAGGCTTTTTGCTTTTTGCTGGAACAGCAGAGATCTGTCATTGGATAGTTGTACAAGCCTTGCTTCTTCCAGCGCACTGCTCCTCCTGCAGTTAAAATAAGATCTGCTTCATATGCAACCTGCATAACCTTCTCATGCATTATCTTCACACAGGCAGGGCAAGATTATCTAAGAGCTTTGCCATTCATAGTAATTTTTCACCTTTCTGCAAAGCACAATAGTACACCTGTTAAAAAAACAGCAATGTCCCGAGTCAATGTTTTCAACCCAACACGTCGAGCCTTGGTTTGGGCTATGGAATTTGTCCTTCTGGAATTTGATCTCGGCCTGCCCAAGACTTGTCATTGTTCCGACACAGAGTGATGTCCGTGAGGGAAGGTTGCTGAGAGCAGATTACAAGAGTATGTGCTGAGAAATGCAGCCTGTACCGCGGCTCTGTGGGGGAAGACCACAATGTATGGTCTTTCCAATGCCGGACATTGAAGGACCAAGTTCAGTGGGGACACCCCTCAAATAAGGGAAGGGATATTACCCCGGGGGGGGGAAGGGGCATGTGTGTGGCAATGGACTAAGAATTAATTAAGAGTTTTGCACTGTTTGCTTTTGTATATATATTTTAATTGTGAAAAGTTTATTTTTGAAATAAAAAAATAATTTGATAACCCCTCTGCCCTGCATCCTACTGAAAGCCTTTTTGTAGATTCTGGTTAGTTTCTTTGTTTGGAATGAGCTTGTGGCAGTCAGCAGGTGGACTATCTGTCCCACTGCAGTTGGTCTCTAGTGAGGAGAATTATACTTTTGTTTGAAGGTAGATTGTGTGAATGGTGAAGGTCTTGTGTTGGCGGTTGTCCAGCAAACCAGTCTATTGCCTGCCACAGGTATTGTGCTAGATGAGCTGTCTTGCAAGATGATGGCAAGTCATCACCATAACAATAAAGGAAGATTTTTTTTTGAGTGATTGAAAGATACAGCATGGAAACGGGTCATTTGACCCATCGGATCCATGCCAACCATTGATCACCCATTCATATGACTTCTATGATATCCCACTTTCTCATCCATTCCCTGCACACTAGTGGTAGAGTCACAGAAAAGATGGAGGAACAGGGGGACCTCATAGATTCTTGAAGCAGGCAACACTGGTAGATAATGTGATGAGAAAGCATTCGAGACAGTGACCGTTGGGTCACTGAATGCAGAAGTAGGGAGTATATGCTTCAACTTTATAAAACCCTGGTCAGACCTCAGCTGGACTACTGAGTACAGTTCTGGTCACCAATTTATAGGTGAGTAGAGCTGCACACTGTACACCAATGATTCAGTGATCATTTATTGCCACATGTACTAGGTATGTTACAAAACCTACCTGAATCGCCATTGGGAATCTGCCCTCAGCCATGTCGGCGATTTTGGCGCTGTTTGGAGGGGGCGGGTTTAAAACGCGATTTTTACTAGGCTGTACTAATCGCAGATGTTCAGCCTAGTAAATCATTAATGAAAAATCGCTGCAAGACCCGGTCGCAAAAGGTATTATTAGTTTTATAGGCCTCGATAATATAGTTATAATAGTTTAAAATTACTGTTTTATTCCGCGACCTCTAGCAGCCCCAGGGTTTTATAGAGCAAACAATTAAAGGTTTGTACCTTATTTTTACATTAAATGGGGCATATATATAACCCTGTAATTAAAGTTATCTATAACGAATAGCTCATTTTGGGCTTTTTATATCCCGCAGTATTTTTCTCGGCATTTGAGGGCACTAATCTAGCGCGCTGTCAACATTCTAAACCGGCGCGTTCACAGAACCCACTAGAAAGCCGATTTAAATGGGCATTTATTTACAGCAATTGAACACTAAATTCCTTCCATTTGGCCTATAAATTAATGTAAATTAGATATAAAAATCATGTTATATTGTGAATTATTTGTGAATAATCTTTGGACACTTAGGCTATTTAAAAATGTTAATCTTTCCTTAAGAAATGGCCTGTTGATTATCCAAGATCACAGCTTTTTTGTAATGTCCAATGAAAATCAATAGGGAACAAGATGCTAATTTCCGAGTATGAAAATGGCCATACCTTTTTTAATACTTGAGATATGAAAGTGAATTTGGTGTCAAATTAAACTTATTGTTATGCTTTATCTGATGGGATAAATTGCAGACTTGATTTTTTAAATCTCAAAATTTTGTAACATTGCTACATGTACCTAGATACAGGAAATTACTTGTTTTGCATACAACCAGGTAAAACATACAGCAGACCTCACCTAGACAGTACACAAGTGTTGTCACGTTTTGGCACCGACAAAGTTACAAAAGTTCACCAAGCAGTCCTATCTACTGCCTGTACCCGCCCAAGGCAGCAGGCAGCCCTCCACACCAACCCCCTCCTCACTCACAACGTCCCCCATCATTCTCTGCAGTCTCCCGCCAGCTTCCCCCCTTCGTTCTCGGCGGTCCTGTCAGGTAGCTTTCCAACGGCCCTCCTTGCTCTCCGGCCCACCTCGCTCTTCAGTGCTCCCCGTGCTCTCTGCGGTTGCTCGCAGGTCCCTCCACACTCGCAACACTGGTCCCGTCGACGCCAGCAGCTCGGGGTCGAGTTTGGAGTCCGCGGTGGGTGAGCTGGGCCAACTTCCTCTGAGTGAGTCCTTGGTCATGCTGGAAGGCCTGGCCCTGCTGGTCAGGGTCATGAGGTAGATTGGGAGATCGAGACTAGAGCCTTATCTTATGGGAGGACCGTTCAGTAGCCTGATAACAGCGGTGATGAAGCTGGTCACGAATCCGGTGCATCTGGTATAAACATTTGTATCTTTTGCCCGACGGGGAGAGAGGAGAAGAGGGAATGACCAGGGTATAAATGGTCGTTGATTATG
>JAWMAR010000388.1:1312538-1363355 GCA_036785375.1 Leucoraja ocellata
CTGCAGACACCCCCCAAGTCACACCAGCATGACTCGTAGAGCTGCTCGCTTCTCTCTGGGAGTGATGTCAAGGGGTGTCTGGTACGTGAGACTACAGTGTGCTGCTTCCGTTACAGATGACCAGCGGTTGAACTTTGGGTCCGGCCAAGACCTGATGACCATGTGCTTCACCTTCTACCACATGGGTGAGTGAGGCAGCAGTGGGAACCAAACCAAACCACTGTTGACGACGGAGGCAATGACAAGGGGCGTGGGGCACTCCTCCTGCGGCCTATTGTGGGGTGAGCAGTGCGGGGCGGCTCAGGAGAGCTGCAAGCCCTCAAAAGCTCCATGGCTCACCTCAAACTTTGAGTTAACAAACCATTTGCCAACTGGGTAGATGCGTTGTGAGCATGTCCTCTAGCGGTTCACACACCTCCCACTGGCATGTACCCAACATCCCCACAACCGCACCGTGCCTTTGCACCTGTGGATCCACTTTAAGCACCAATGCTGCAGCCTCCAGCTGGTTGAGCCGCTCTCCTTTCTGGCCAACTTATCCTGAACTCTGACCTCTCCTGTCCCCCGGCTCGGCACGTGCCTGCAACATTAAAGACTCCAATTTAGTGGCTGTGCAAGAGGTGCAGCTGTCAGCAGGGGCAGCACAAAGCGGGCTGCTGGAGGAATACAGTGATCAGGCAGCGTCTGTGGAGGGAGCAGGGTGGACCATGTTTGCGTTGGTTCCATTGTTCAGACTAATCATGATTCAAAACGTGCGAGTGGGGCTGGCCGGGCTCCCAGCGTGTGGGGGTGGGGGTGGGTGTGTGTGTGGGGGTGGGTGTGTGTGTGGGGTTGGGGGTGTGTGTGTGGGGGTTGTGTGTGGGTCTGTGGGTGTCTGAGTGTGTGGGTGTGTGTGTCTCTGTGTGTGTGGGGGTGGGTGTGTGCGTGGGTCTGTGTGCGTGGGTCTGTGTGTGTGTGTGTCTCTGTGTGTGCTGACACTCTGTCCTTGCTCCACAGGTAAGCCACATGTAGGCGTGCTGGAGTTGCAGCAGAGACCCGTGGGCACCGCAGAGCGGAGTGGGAATGGCTGGCTCGCTCGGAGAGACATCTCTGCTCAGCTGCTGAGGAACACCGAAAACATGAAAGGATTTTTTGGGGCTCTGGAGATGAAGCTGAAAGTGAAGAATGGGTGAGTGTTCACTGTCTCCAGGACGGCTCTGAAGCCCCTGCACACCTTCAGAAGCCGTAGAAGCAGAATTGGGCCATTCAGCCCATCGTCTACTCGGCCATTGAATCATGGCTGATCTCTGTCAAACCCCTTCTCCTGCCTTCTCCCTGTAATCTTTGACACTCTTACTGACCCGGTGGGCCGAAGGGTGTCTGTACAACTCTGTCTCTGTATCAAGGCCAGGACCCATCCCTGTGGGGACATTGTCTTGGACTTGTCTTGGCCTGTGACAAGCATGGATCAACTCCCTCACCTCACCCCTGTACTCATTGTACCTGAGCTGCCCTTGGCTCCCAGTGCGGCCTCCTCTGCCAGCAGATACCGGCTCCAGTGATAATCTTGGCCAACTGGTCAGTGTGGCGTGACCAGTGCTGTACTGCAATGAGAACCACCCTGCCGATTGCTAATTGTACATCGAGGGAGGGAAAGAGCGGCAGCCCCTCCCCCCAGAGGTGAGAGAGTAGCAGCCCTTCCCCCCCCCTCCCCCCCCAGAGGTGAGAGAGTAGCAGCCCTTCCCCCCTCCCCCAGAAGTGAGAGAGTAGCAGCCCTTCCCCCTCCTCCCCCCAGAGGTGAGAGAGTAGCAGCCCTTCCCCCTCCTCCCCCCAGAGGTGAGAGAGTAGCAGCCCTTCCCCCCCCTCCCCCCAGAGGTGAGAGAGTAGCAGCCCTTCCCCCCTCCCCCCAGAGGTGAGAGAGTAGCAGCCCTTCCACCCCCTCCCCCCAGAGAAAGTAGCAGCCGTCTGGGTGGGACAGAAAACATCCCCAACCCTTGCTGTGCCCATGTCTGGCCCAAGCAGCCTCACATCTCTGGCTAATACAGTGCACCTAAAGCCTGGGAACTACAGATCCGTCAGCTCACATCTGGGGAAAAGGATATCTGGGTGAACCTCCTGCCAGGGAACATGAGACTGCAGACGCAGGAACCTGGGCAAAAAACAGTGCTGGTGGAAGGATCCTGGCCCGAAACGTAACCTATCCTTCTCCTCCAGAGATGCTACCAAACCCACTGAGTTACTCCAGCACTTCTTGTCCATCTCTGCTGTTTACCTGTTGCACAGCCACTAAATCCCAGCCTTCCTTGTGTTGTAGGCACATGGAAAGCCGCAGACAGGAGAAGAAGGAGCACCGGGGTAAGTGGTTCATTAACCTCACCACTTGTCTTCCTTTAGCTCTGGGGCTCTGGTGTGTGTGGATCAGTTTGAGGGTCTCTCCCTGTGAGACTACAGTGTGTCCATGGAACCGGGGAGAGGGGCAGTTGTGGAGGGGGCCTTCAGACCGTGTATAATCCTGGAGGATCAGGAAGCTGTAATAGAGATGTTCAAATACTGAAGGGCCCTTCCTTGACTGATTGTAACAGCGGGAAGGTCAGTAATCAGAGGGAATGAAGTGGGGATCACATTGGCAATCTAAAACAATGCTGGCAATGGTGAGCAAGCCAGTGGCATATGTGGCAACAGCTCTGACCTGAAATGTCAAATGCCTTTTCCCACAGATGCGGACTGACCTGCGGAGTATTTCCAACATTTTCTGTCTCGGTACAGATTTAGAGAGACGACGAGAATGCTCTTGCGTTAGACACAGGGAGCAGAAGGATGCAGGGATCTGAGCGGGAGTTACTCCAGCACTCTGACGCAGGGATCTGAGGGGGAGGACGTGCAGGGAATGACAATAGACAATAGGTGTAGGAGTAGGCCATTCGGCCCTTCGAGCCAGCACCGCCATTCACTGTGATCATGGCTGAGCATCCACATTCAGTACCCCGTTCCTGCCTTCTCACCATATCTCCCGACTCCACTATCTTTAAGAGCTCTATCTAACTCTCTCTTGAAAGCATCCAGAAAATTGGCCTCCACTGCCCTCTGTGGCAGAGAATTTCACAGATTCGCAATTCTCTGGGCGGAAACGTTTTTCCTCATCTAAATGGCTTACCCCTTATTCTTGCCCCCTGGTTCTGGACTCCCCCAACATGTTTCCTGCCTCTAGCATGTCCAATCCCTTAATAGTCATATGTTTTAATAAAATCCCCTCACCCTTCTCATAGTATACAAGCCCAGCTGCTCCATTCTCTCAGCATATGGCAGTCCCGCCATCCCGGGAAGTAACCTTGTGAACCTCCGCTATAGTCCCTCAATAGCAAGAATGTCCTTCCTCAAATTTGGAGATTAAAACTGCACACAATACTCCAGGTGTGGCCCTGTACAACTGCAGAAGTACCTCTTTGCTCCTATACTCGACTCCTCTTGTTATGAAGGCCAACATGCCATTAGCTTTCTTCACTGCCTGGTGTACCTGCATGCTTACTTTCAGTAAGTGATGAACAAGGACCCCCAGATCTCTTTGTACTTCCCCTTTTTCCAACTTGACACAATTTAGATAATAATCTGCCTTCCTGTTTTTGCCACCAAAGTGAATAACCTCACATTTATCCACATTAAACTGCATCTGCCATGCATCTGCCCACTCGCCCAACCTGTCCAAGGCACCCTGCATCCTCATAGCGTTCTCCTCACAGTTCACACTGCCACCCAAATTTGTATCATCTGCAAATTTGCTAATGTTACTTTGAATCCCTTCATCTAAATCATTGATGTATATTGTAAATGGCTGCGGTCCAAGCACTGAGCCTTGCGGCACCCCACTAGTCACTGCCTGCCATTCTGAAAGGGACGTGTTAATCCCTACTTTTTGTTTCCTGTCTGCCAACCAATTTTCTATCCATGTCAGCACCTTGCCCCCAATACCATGTGCCCTAATTTTGCCCACTAATCTCCAATGGGACCTTATCAAATGCTTTCTGTAAGTCCAGGTACACTACATCCACTGGCTCTCCCTCGTTACATCCTCAAATTCCAGAAGATTAGTCAAGCACGATTTCCCCTTCGTAAATCCATGCTGACTCGGACCGATCCTGTTACTGCTATCCAAATGTGCTGCTATTTAATCTTTAATAATTGACTCCAGTATCTTCCCCACCACCGATGTCAGGCTAACTGGTCTATAATTCCCTGTTTCCTCTCTCCCACCTTTCTTAAAATGGGGGATAACATTAACTACCCTCCAATCCACAGGAACTGATCCTGAATCTATAGAACATTCGAAAATGATCACCAATGCGTTCACAATTTCTAGAGCCACTTCCTTAAGTATCCTGGGATGCAGCCCATCAGGCCCTGGGGATTTATCAGCCTTCAGTTCCATCAGTTTACCCAACACCATTTCCTGCTTAATGTGTATTTCCTACAGTTCCTCCACCACCCTAGATCCCCTGGCCACTAGTACATCAGTGAAATTGTTTGTGTTTTCCTTAGTGAAAATGGATCCCAAAATACCTGTACAACTCGTCTGCCATTTCCTTGTTCCCCATAATCAATTCACCTGTTTCAGTTTTCAAGGGTCCAACTTTGATCTTAATTCATTTTTTCCTCTTCACATACCTAAAGAAGCTTTTACTATTCTCCTTTATATTCTTGGCAAGCTTACCTTCGTACCTCATCTTTTCTCCCCGTATTGCTTTTTTGTTGCTCTTTAAATGTTTCCCAATCCTCTTGCTTCCCGCTCATCTTTGCTACGTTGTACTTCTCTTTTAATTTTATACTGTCCTGGACTTCCTTTGTCAGCCATGGTCGCCCCTGACTCCCCTTGGAATCTTTCTTCCTCTTTGGAATGAACTGATCCTGCACCTTCTGTATTAATGAGGGGACGGTGGGATGAAGGGTCGGGCTGGCGGTCCGTGTCCCAGTCAGTGTGTGGGTGAGGGGTGAGCTGTATGGTGAGGCTGATTGAAGAGCGCTGTGTTTCTCTCTCCACCCTCAGGGGGACGGCAGAGTGCGGAGGACACGAGGGGGGTGAAGATTTACCTGTACACTCACCTGAAGCAACAGCCCATCTGGTAACTTACCTGTTCACCCAGAATTATTCTAGAATGCTTACACGACAGGAGAGGGCTGTTTGGCACATCGTGTCCATGCCAGGCTCTTCCCCGTCACCTTGCTTGACATTTATCCAATTCCCTCTTGAAGGCCATGGACATTCAGGGTGGTGGGGAAGGCATTCATCAGACAAGCTGGCCTTCATCGGTCAGTGTACTGAGTACAGCAGTCTGGACATCATGTTATGGCTGTAACGACGTTGGTAAGGCCACATTTAGAGGACTGCGCAAGGAGAGAATGGACAGGCTAGGTCCTTTTTCCCTGAGGCATAGGAGGCTGAGAGGTGGTCTTTTGCAGATTTATAAAATCATGAAGGGTACAGATAAAGATTAGAGGGCAAAGGTTGAAGGCGAGAGGGAAAATGTTGAAAAGGGAAGTGAGGGTCACTTTTTTTCAGACGGGGTAGTGGATAAATGGAACAAGCTGTCTGAACAAGTGGTAGTTCATGATATTTAAAACATTTATGGTATTTGTACAGATTCATGTATAGAAAGTGTTTGGAAGGATATGGGCCAGGTGCAGGGAAGTGAGACTAGCTGGGTTGGACAACTTGGTTGGTATGGATGAAGGGGCTGTTTCCACGCAGTATAATTCTGTCCCCATGCCTTTATAAACTAGAAAGGTTCACAAAGATGTTGCCTGAATTGGAGGAATTGAATTCTAGTGAAAGGTTGGATAGACTGGGACAGTTTTCCCTGGAGTGTGGGAGGCTGTGATGTGATAGACGTGTGCAAAAGTATGAGAGGAGTTGATAGGCTAGGCAGGCAGAGTTTGTTTGCCAGGGTAGACGGTGCCTAAAACTAGAGGCTATAGTTTTAAGGTGAGACAAAGTTTTTTAAGGGGATCTGAAGGGTAATTTTTTCACACGCAGTGGTTGGTGTGTGGAATAAGCTGCCAGAGGGGAAGATAGACAGGAACAGTGACAATGTGTAAACGGCACTGGCCAGGTACTTGGATGATCAAGGAATGGAGGGATATGGAATTGAAGCAGGCAAGTGGGAGAAGTAAGGAGAGTCATGAAGGTCGGCATAGACACGATGGGCTGAATGGCCTCTTTCCGTGATTTATTTTTATTGCCCTCTGGCCTATTCCTGAATTCAACCATCCTGACCTTCGGCCGTTTTTTGTTGAATACCCGGGCCAGCTGCGTGACTTCACTGTGTCCCTATCGTCACCTCCTGCTGATTGCCATGGTTCCTTGTGTCCCCCTGATTGCTGCAACAGGATCTGTAATTGGCAAACTCTATGAATGCTTTGTAAGTTATCCGTAAGTTTTAATCCACGAGTAGTTGCTCTACTCACCAGCCAAAAATCTGTAGCCTCCCTTTGATCTGGTATTTTGTTGGTTCACATGCTTGATCAATGGTGTTTTATCATAAATATTTTATTATTATTAATGTTTAGTGTTTCCTGAGTCATTCGTAACTGTCATTGTATGTCATGGTGTTACTTGTGGACGGAGCACCAAGGCAAATTCCTTGTATGTGAATACTTGGCCAATAAACTTACTTACTAGTTTCCTGTCTCCATCTGCCACTGGATATTGTGCCTTTGTAGTTCACCTGACCCAGAGCCCCATCCCACTCACTGTTTCCTGTGTCACAGGCACAGCCTCAGGTTCTGGAACGCTGCCTTCTTCGACGCCGTGCACTGTGAGCGGAGGAAGCGATCGCCCACCACCAGGTACTGAGCATCACATAAACCATCGACAGCCCCGCACAGCCCTTCTCCCCGCTACCCCCTCTCCCTGAGTCATAGAGAGATACAGTGTGGAAACAGGCCCTTTGACCCAACTTGCCCACACCGACCAACATATACCAGCTACATTAGTCCCACCTGCCTGCATTTGGTCCATATCCCTCCAGACCTGTCCTATCCATGTACCTGTCTAACTGTTACTTAAACGTTGAGATTATCCCTGCCTCAACTGCCTCCTCTGGCAGCTTGTTCCATGCACCCACCACCATTTGTGTGAAAAAGTTAGCCATCTGATTCCTATTAAATCTTTTCCCTTTCCCTTACCCTGGTCCTCGATCCCCCTTCTCTGGGCAAGAGACTCTGTGCATCTACCCAATCTATTCCTCTCATGATTTTGTACACCTCTATAGGACCACCCCTCATCCTCCAGCACTCCAAGGAATAGAGACTCAGCCTACTCACCTCTCCCTATAGCTCACACCCTCTAGTCCTGGCAACATCCTCGTAAATTTCGCTGAACCCTTTCAAGCTTGACAATATCTCCCCAACCCCCGGCCCCTTCTCCCCCCCGTCTACTCCGCTCTCGCAAGTGGGGGGATCACGGTGTAGGGGGTCCATTGCGGGCGGTTCCTGCACTGACACCGCACGGACTCGTAGATGTGAGCGCCTCCTGGGAGACAGGCTGCCGCAGTGCCGGCGTGAGGTTGGGTACTGGTGATCATCACCCTGCACTCCCCAACACACCGCTCATGGGGGCGTGGCGCGGGTAAAGGTGGTTAATTTGTGACTGTCTGCAGGGAGAAGTGGTGCCACATGACCCCGGAGGAGAGAGACGACACACATCGCTTTGACGAGAACATCGCCTTTGGCCAGCTTGGGTAAGGCCGGAGAGCAGGAGCGGCTCTGTGGGGAGTGTGGAATTGGCTTTACGGGGAGCGGGTTTGTCGGGAGAGCGGAGGGGTGCGCATGTATAAGGGACGCGCTACACTGGCTGGAATGAATGGGAACGCCGGCTCGGAGTCTGATGGCACATTTGCCCTGTTTGACCCTAGGACTTTCACATACAACATGTTGGAGTTCGGGCTGAGCAAGGAGCTCTGCACCAACTTCCTGAAGAAGCAGTCGGTGATTGGGAACCTGAATCAAGGTGAGCACACGAGTTTGATCAGCCGTGAGGCCAGGAGACAGACTGTCCATGGGCACCGACTCACACAGCCTGTCTGATGGGACAGTGTCGAGGGAACTCCCATCAGAGAGGCTGTGTGAGTCACGCAGTCCAATCACACACTCCTGGGGTCAGACACTGTCGAGGGAGCTTCACTCTTTTTCCTCACAAGGACTTTATTCAGTAATTGCAATCTACAGTGTACCAGAAGGTACAAAATCTTTCAATAGTCACATTACATCAGGCAATCATTATAATATAATGGTGGCATCTTTATCTACAATGCACTCGGCCCCCCGACCCCCCCTCCAGTGTCCCTGTGTACCATATACCATAGACAATATATATACACATTAAATAAACAGATAAAATACAATAGACTGTTCAGCCCTCCACCACCTCCAGTTTAAATTCCATTTAGAATATTTATGGAGGACCAGGAAACCAGAAGCAAGAGTTACTCCCGGGAGTTACTCCAGGGCGGCCAGGGAGTGATTCTGCGTTGGTTTACAGCAATGGCGGCCAGATCTCCCTCAATTCAAAGCGAAGGAGAAAGTGACCAGCGCCAACCATTTGCCGTGGCAGTGCGCATGCGCTGGGGGAGGACGTGCAGGCCGCAGCAATGCGCATGTGCAAAGTGGCCGGCCGTGCTGGCGGATGAGGAGCGAGCGGAGCCCGGAGGCCCGGACACGGACGATTCAGATTCAATTTTTAAGATTCAGATTCAATTTTAATTGTCATTGTCAGTGTACAGTACAGAGACAACGAAATGCATTTAGCATCTCCCTGGAAGAGCGACATAGCAAACGATTTGAATAAATAATAATAAGTGTCCGGGGGGGGGGGGGGGGTGGTGATTGGCAGTCACCGAGGTACGTTGTTGAGTAGAGTGACAGCCGCCGGAAAGAAGCTGTTCCTCGACCTGCTGGTTCGGCAACGGAGAGACCTGTAGCGCCTCCCGGATGGTAGGAGGGTAAACAGTCCATGGTTGGGGTGAGAGCAGTCCTTGGCGATGCTGAGCGCCCTCCGCAGACAGCGCTTGCTTTGGACAGACTCAATGGAGGGGAGCGAGGAACCGGTGATGCGTTGGGCAATTTTCACCACCCTCTGCAATGCCTTCCGGTCGGAGACAGAGCAGTTGCCATACCATACTGTGACGGCGGGCGGAGATGGAGATTGACAGATAGAGAGGGAGGCCCGCCCGCCAGCCCAGAGTTGAACGGCAGGTGTTCTGCCTTGGCCGGAGGCCGCATAGATTTCGAGGCCCTACGCTAGTGGTAAATCCAGCTCTGCGACCCCCCCCCCCTAGATCTCGAGGCCCTACGCTTAAGCTTGTCAAGCTTATACGTAAATCCGGCCCAGGCAATCCGCCAACCACTGCCGCTCCTACTGCACTCCAGAAAAGTGCTGGAATTCCTCACTAAATGGAGAAATCCGTTAAAAAGAAAAGCCCCGCAGTCCCACATTGTGTTAATCTTTGAAATCTCACTGCTTCTGTCTCTCTCCCTTTGACAAAACCTTTTAAAAGTTACTTTGAAACCTCTCAGCCATCGGCGCAGTGCCACTCTGCATCCGACCTTGAGAGCTTCACTCTGTCTGACGCTGAGATTGTGTGATGGGACAGTGTAGATGGAGCTTCACTCTGTGTCTGACCCCGGGGGTCACTCACTAACCACATGTTGTGTTTGGGTTTGCAGAGCAGTACAAGTTGCTGTGCGAACACATCGAGCAGAAGGTGCTGGAATGAGGGAGTGATCGAGCCGTCGTCTGTGGAGTTGCTGTCCTTGGCACGGTGGTCGCTGTGGTTGCTACGGTTACTCAGGGCAGCGGTGCAACGTGTCTGACCTACTTTACAGCACTGTTCATTGTTCACCTGCTGGCAGCGTGATGTGACGTTGCTGACACGGCCTCAGCTATCGGTGCAGCCCACTGGTCTACACTCCAGCACTGCCCCCTTGCAGCTGGGCTGCTGCGCTGCGGGACATCCCAGTCCCTCGCTGCCCATTGCCCCACGCTGCTCCCACTGAAGCTGGCCTAACGGCATTTGCCCACAGGGAGGAACACACGAACATTGGCCCAGTTACTGCTGCACGAATCAACCCTGGCCCGCCTGCCGCAGGGATCCCTGCCTCTGACCCATCGCCGCAATGTGGGGGCCGGGAATGGGCCCGAATTAGCCGCTCAGCACAAATGCTGATCAACTGATGCTCCACAAAATGGAGTTTGTACAAGGACTAGTCCCCAGCTCCTGCCGTCAACTCCCCGGTGTACTGGGCCCGGGACTGAAGTCCGTGTCCACTTATCGAGCTATGTCACTGCCTCGTGAAGTTCATCTTCCCCTCTGATGCAGACGTTTACAAGCATTACTGTCTTCATGTTTTGAGCCTTTCTAAGCACTGGGGCCCTTTCTGTCTGTTCCGTCCTCATCTGTGAAGCCGAGCTGATGCTTTGTCAATGCTGTTTTGGGATGTCTCATTGGATATTTGCTACTGACAAGCAGTGGCTTGATGGGTTAACAATTATCGTATACTCGCACTGATACTGGAATGGTCTCAGCTAGTGCCAATGCTACTGCCGTCATCGGTTTAATTGGACCTGCGTGCAGTGTGTGTGAGAGTGAGTGAGTCTGCAGGAACTGTGTGTTCAGCAGCATTGGACCCAAGGGCAATAGGTGGGTTACTGAGATGCATGGTGGGGAAGAGAAATGGCCGAGTTACTGAGCTGGGAGTTTTCATCGTTACCTTGCAATGATCCGACCAGCGGTCTCTAGGCAGATTCACCCTTGGTTAAACATCTAATGCTAGATTTTGCAGGGGAGACCTGCCCTAATGTGATTGCTGATTGAATCAGAGCTATCCCGTCTGTTCAGCAGCTTGCATGATGGCGCTGTACTCCTCTGGGCAGGGGAGAGTTCCCTCACACTCCCCGTGTCCTTGTAGATGCGGGAGACAGAGAATCACTTCACTGGATACCCAGCCTGTCTACTGTGTGTCTTTCTGCGCGTGTGTATGTCTTGGGTTTCTGGCCAAGGTTATGGGCGACGGGGACTGTGCAAGGGGAGGTGGTTGGGCTTGCAGTGGAAATTACTGCCTGTCTCACATGTTGCTTGTCCCACCAGCATGTACCTGATGCTACCCACACCACTGCTTGTGACCACAGATTACCTTGTTGGGCATCAGAGCTCAATTCAGCTTTGAGTTGAGGCTGTTGAGATTGGGATGGTGCTATTCGCTCCCTCGATGATTGGTTTCCCCCAGGCCGGACCTGGGGGCCATTAACCACCGACATGCTGAATTACCGAGGGTTGTGCCGGTAGATTTCCCAGTCGGAATGTTGCTGCTGGGGAGGTCCTAGCCTGACCGAGTGGGAACGACTCGGTGGGGACCACAGAGACCATGTCGAGGGCAGAGCCGCTGGTCACCAGAGCAGAGTTCTGCCAATGGGGGCGCTGCAGATTGCTATCCGCGCTTTGATCTCCAACCTGTTCGAGGATACTCCTGATTGTCTCGCCCTGTGCCTGTGATTCTGTGAATAAATGTGTTTTTCCGTGAACTAGTGTGGGTCACAAACACATCCAGCTCCGTAGAAAATATGCGAGAAGTATGCCATTCGAGCCAGCACCGCCATTCAATATGATCATGGCTGATCATCCAAAATCAGTACCCCATTCGTGCTTTCTCCCCATATACCATGGTTCTGTTAGTCCTAAGAGCTAAATCTAACTCTCTTGAACATTGAATTCTGTGACAGAGAATTCCACAAATTTACAACTCTGGGTGAAAATGTTTTTCCTCATCTCAGTCCTAACTGACCTAAGCTGTAGTAAATGCCTACAATGTTCTGTGTGCTGAAGCAAAACAAGAATTTCATTGTCCTATCAGGGACACATGACAATAAACTCACTTGAACTTGAACCTGTGACCCCCTGGTTCTGCACTCCACCAACATGGGGAACATTTTTCCTGCATTTAGCCTGTCCAATCCCTTTAAAAATATATGTTTCTATAAGATGCCCTGTCATCCTTCCAAATTCAAGTGAATACAAGCCCAGTCGATCCATTCTTTCATCGTATGTCAGTCCCGACATCCCGGGAATTAACCTGGTGAACTTACAGCGCACTTCCTTAATAGCAGGTATGTCCATCCTCAGTTAGGAGACCAAAACTCCAGCTGCAGTCTCACCAGGGCCCTGTACGACAGGACAACCTCTTTGCTCCTAAACTCAAATCCTCTCGCTATGAAGACCAACTTTTTGCTTTCTTCACTGCCTGCTGCACCTGCATGCATACTTTCAGCGACTGATGTACAAGGACCCCTAGATCCCATTGCACCTTCCCTTTACGAAATCTGACATAATTCAGACAATAATCTGCCTTCTTGTTCTTGCCACCTAAATGGATCACCTCACATTTGTCCACATTATATTGCATCTGCCCACTCACCCAACCTATCCAAGTCACCAAGCACACTCAGCTTTGTGTCATCCGCAAACTTGGAGATGTTACATTTAATTCCCTAGTCTCATTCGTTAATATATATATTGTAAATAACTGGGGTCCCAGCACTCAGCCTTCCAGCACCCCACGAGTCACTTGCCTGCCATTCTACAAAGGACCCGTTGATTACTACTGTTTCCTATCTGCCAATCAGTTCTCTATCCATGTCAATACCCTACCCCCATTACCATGTACTCTAATTTTGCACACTAAACTCTTGTGTTGGACCTTGTCAAAGGCTTTTTGAAAGTCCAAACACCACATCCACTGGCTCTCCCTTATCCATTCTACTTGTTACATCCTCAAATAATTCCAGATTAGTCAAGCATAATTTCCCCTTCATAAATCCATGCTGACTTTGACCGATCCTGTCACTGCTTTCCAAATGCGCTGCTATAACATCTTTAATAATCGATTCAAGCATCTTCCCCACTACTGATGTAAGGATAACTGGTCTATGATTCCGTTTTCTCTCTCCCTCCTTTCTTAAAAACTGGTTTACATTAGATACCATCCAGTCCACAGGCCTCCCTCCAGCCCACCAGTGGACGCAGGCGTAGTGAGTGTGGCACAGCCCCCAAGGTTACAGATGAAGGGACACTTCTCTGCTCTGCCCCAGGCCCTCCACCCCCCACCCCGTCCCCCTTGTTTAGACCTCAGCCGTGTAATGTGATCCCTTTCATTCCGGTTAAGGCAAACTTTACACTGGGTATCTCTAGTTTCTTCTGTGCGCCTGATACCAACAGACCCTTCAACCCATCCCAATGAATCTCTTCTGCATTCTCACCAAAGCCCCTACAACCTTCCTGTAATGAGGTGACTAAATATAAATGGTGCCATATGCCACAACCAAAATTACACCACAATACTCCAAATAAAATCAGGGGTGATAGGAGCAGAATTAGTCCATTCGGCCCATCAAGTCTACTCCGCCATTCAATCATGGCTGATCTAACTCTCCCTCACAATCTCATTGCCTTCTACCCTTAACACCCGTGCTAATCAAGAAACTACCTTTCCCTGCCTTAAAAATATCGATTGACCAAATGTGGTTTAACCAAACTTTCCTACAGCTGCTGCACCAGTTCCTAACTTATTTTCAACACCCCCGACCAATGAAGGCGAGCTGGTTGGTTAAGTCGGTGGGAAGTGAATATTGATGCCAGGCCGTGGGCGGGTGCTGCTGAACCTTGCACCTGATACTGACCGGGATAGATCTGTCAACAAACTGATCTTTACAGGACAGGCGTTGCGCAGAATTGTAACGTGGGCAATGGTAAATCTAAATAATTTATTGCAAACATAGTTACAATAGTCATGTTCAATATGTTCAAATACTGCAGAGATGAGCCTGTATTTGTCCCATAACTGACCCTGCCAGGCCCAGAGCAAAGTGTTCCTCCACTGCTGAACTTCTTCACCGCTCTCACCGAGGTGAACATCCATGTTCGGGGAGAGTCCGCTGGGGGGAGATGAGGGGCAGAGGAGAGACGAGGGAGGCGCAGACAGTCAACATCGTTCACCGGGCCGGAGAAAGTTCCTAAACCTCCCACCGCTCCGTGACACGGCCTCCCGCCGACATCCCCAAACTCAAATCCACCAGCTTCAAGCCCACAGGTGGAGCTCTTGTCCCATTCAGGCTCGACCAGAAGCGTCGTCTGTACATTCCCTCCACAAATGCTGCCCGACCCAGGAGTTCCTCCAGCACCTGCTGTTCCACATGTCTCGGAAGTTGTCAGAGTTGAGATTCAAAGTTACGGGAAAAATGATCCACAACCCCCACCGCCAACCCTGCCAGTGAAGATGAAATGAGGCGAGGATGGCCAGGGTGCTGCGGGATCACAGCCCCAGCTATGAGCAGGCGGGCGGGTGGAAAGCTGCCGGGAGGAGAGAGGTGTTTGTTGCAGCACCGACCACGGTCCCGCGCCCTCTACCCCGCAGTGTAACGGTGGCGATGCCCGGGCTGCCCTGCGCTGGGCGGCGGCGTTATTCCGGCTTCCCGGCCACGAGGATGAGGCTGTTCCTCCGCGCCGCGTCCTGGCTACAGAAGGGGTCGCTGGGGTCGGACCGTGGGGTCTCGCCCCACATCGGGCTTCCCTCCTCGCCTTCCGTTCCCGTACACGCCGGCCCGACCGCCGCTGCCGCCGCCACCGTCCTTCAGCCGCAGGCTCCAGCGACGCGCTGCTGTGGGGCGGCGCTGCCGGTCTCTGCCCGCTGGAGGCTGGAACTGCGGGCAACGGGCGAGCTGCTCCCCAACCTCCCGCGGCACCGGGGCGCTGGACAAGCGCTGGAGGTCGAGGCCCCGGTCCGCCCGACCCTCGGCCCGCGGTGCCTGGGCCCCTGGATGTCCCGGCACGACCGGCTCCTGAGCGGCCGCGCTGGTCACAGACGGTGGCAGCTCCGGCTGGGAGGGATTCCGCCCGCTGGGACTGTAGGGGATCCGGGGGGGATCGGGGCAGCGGCGGACAGCGCCCCGGTTCCTCATCCGACCACTGGTCAAAGTGAAAGGAGGAGACCGGAGACCGGGGACTGCGTGGCCGAGCCTCCCCACCGCCGCCCCCCGGGGAGCTCCGAGCCAGTCGCCTCTCCCCGCTCCCCATCATCGAGGACGCCAGGCACCGGCTACCCGGCGGCGCCACTCCGCGCTCCGGCTCCGTCTCCGTCTCGCTGGCGCTTCCATTGTTCCCTGGAACACAAGGCGGCATTTCAGTCCTCAGTCCCGGGCGACCCAGGGGAGGGAGACCCCCGCCGCATCCACAGCCCCCCCATGGCCGCACCTCGTGCCCCCTCTTAGCCCCCCAGCCCCGTCACACCCCCTCCTCAACTACTCCGTTGTCCCTCCCTCCCCGCCCACCCCTCCTCCCCCCCCCCCCCCGGCACTCACCGCTCCGGTGCCGCTGCCGCTGCTGCGGTGGGTGGAGGAGGCGGTCAGGAAGGGTCCGGCTGCAATCGGCAAGGGGTTGCTTGTCCGGGGAGAGGCTGCCTGTGTCCATGGAACCGGCCCGGGTCTGTCACCGGGAGAAGGGGAGAGAGGTCAAGGTTCCGTGTAGGGCGCTGCTGGAAGGTTCGATCGCACAGGATCCAGGGTAAGGTAGACACAAATGCTGGAGAAACTCAGCGGGTGCAGCAGCATCTATGGAGTGAAGGAAATAGGTAACGTTTCGGGCCGAAACCCTTCCTCAGACCGAGTGGGGAGAACATTGGCTTCATCGAAGGAAGCAGAGGGTGATGGTGGAAGTAGTAAACAGGAACTGCAGATGCTGCTTTACACCAAAGATAAACACTAAGTGCTGGAGTACCTCAGCGGGTCAGGCAGCATCTCTGGAAGAGTCTTGACTAGAAACGACACCCATTCCTTGTCCCCAGAGGTGCTGCCTGGCCCGCTGAGTTACTCCAGCTTTTAGTGTCTATCTAGCATCTCTGGCGGACATGGATAGGCGATGTTTCAGGTCTTCAGACTGTAAAGGCCCCAACCCGAAACGTCACTTATCGACCCAAGGTCAGAGATGCTGCCTGACCTGCTGAATTACTCTTGCACCCGATCTAAACCCAATTGAGCATGCCTTTTATATGCTGAAGAGAAAACTGAAGGGGACTAGCCCCCAAAACAACCATAGGCTAAAGATGGCTGCAATACAGGTCTGGCAGAGCATCACCAGAGAAGACACCCAGCAAGTGGTGATGTCCATGAATCGCAGACTTCAAGCAGTCATTGCATGCAAAGGATATGCAACAAAATATTAAACTTGACTAGTTTCATTTACATGACATTGCTGTGTTGCAAACATTATGGTGCCCTGAAATGGGGGTCTATGTACAAACACAGCTGTAATTTCTACATGGTGAAACCAAAATGTATAAAAATGGCCTTTATTAAAATCTGACAATGTGCACTTTAACCATGTGATTTTGTTTTTCTATTACAAATCTCAAATTGTGGAATAGAGAGGCAAATAATTCAATAAAGTGTCTTTATCCCAAACATTATGGAGGGCACTGTAAAATTCTTAAGGGATTGGACACGTTAGATGCAGGAAACATGTTCCCGATGTTGTGGGAGCCCAGAACCGGAGGCCACAGGTCATGATGGAGAATAACGGGGAGACCATTTAGGACTGAGATGTGGAAAAACTTTTTCACCCAGAGAGTTGTGAATCTGTGGAATTCTCTGCCTCAGAGGCAGTGGAGGCCGGATCACTGTTCAAGAGACAGTTAGATTTATCTCTTGGTACTAAAGGAATCAAGGAATATGGGGGGAAAACCGGAGCGGGAACTGAATTGAGATGATCAGCCGGTATCACATTCATTGAATGGCGGTGCTGGCTCGAAAGGCCGAACGGCCTCAACCTGCACATATTTTTTCTGTTTCTTCCACTCTCCCTCCCACCCCTTTGAACGCCACTGCCGTTACCTCGTCCTCACCCCCCCTCCACCCTCACCCCTCACCTTCCCCCCCACCCCTCGCCTTCCCCCCCTCACCCCTCCACCCTCACCCCTCACCTTCCCCCCCTCACCCTCACCCCTCACCTTCCCTCACCTTCCCCCCCTCCACCCTCACCCCTCGCCTTCCCCCCCACCCCTCGCCTTCCCCCCCCCTCACCCCTCCACCCTCACCTTCCCCCCTCCCCCCCCTTCCCCCCCCTTCCCCCCTCACCTTCCCCCCGGCCTCACTCACTCATTCACGGCTCCGCAGCTGCAGCGCAGGCCATGGTGGAGGGGCGGGACCGGATGTGGCGCCAGGAGGGGGGCGGGCCGGATATGGCGCAGAGGGGGGGCGGGACCGGTATTACCATTGGTCACGGGATTGGCTGATACAAGGAATACGTTTCCCCGATTAGCCGCGACGTCTGCGCCTATTGGTGGAGCCGGCTGTCTGTCAGCGGGAACCTGGTCCCCAAATAGGGCGGAGGCGACAACGGATGCACCCAGCGTGACCCCTCACCCCCCAGCATGAGCCTGTGACCCCTCACCCCCAGCGTGACCCCATGACCCTTCAACCCCAGCATCAAAGATCTGCTATAGGATCTTTGCCCAGCATGACCCTGTGACCCATCAACCCCCAGCATGACCCTGTGACCCCTCATGACTTTATGACCCCTCACCCCCAGTGTGACCCCATGACCCCTCACCCCCCAACATGACCCACACTGTGACCCCATGACCCCTCAACCCCCAGCGTGCCCCGTGACCTCTCAACTAAAGATCCTAGAGCGAGCAAGATAGATCACTCGACGAAAAAGACTTAGTACGGTCATGGGCAGATTCATGGGTAATTTTCGGCCCCATTTCCGTAACCGGCTTCCGTCTCCGCACCAAAGATCCCGTAGCGGAGCAAAGATACTAGTGCGGAGACGGAAGCCGGTTACGGAAACATCCTCCTAAAAATAAGTTATTGGGTAAAAATCTTCTCATTTTCAGAATTTTAATTTGTTAACAAACTTCCCCCGCAACGTTGATTACACTGCGAGTCGGGTTGGGTCCGGTTACGGAAATGGATGAAAAAAAGGCCCACGTTCCGCTCCGTTGCGTAAAACATGTCAGCCCATTGCATTTAGCAGGAGTGGTCTATTGTTGCACCTCCCCTTTTCCTAATCTGACACCATTCTGATAATAATCTGCCTTCTTGTTCTTGCCACCTAAATGGATCACCTCACATTTATCCACATTATACTGCATCTGCCCACTCACCCAACCTATCCAAGTCACCCTGCAGCCTCATAGCTCACTCTGCCACCCAGCTTTGTGTCATCCGCAAACTTGGAGATGTTACATTTAATTCCCTACTCTCATTCGTTAATATATATTGTAAATAACGGGTCCCAGCACTCAGCCTTGCAGCACCCCACGAGTCACTTGCCTGCCATTCTACAAAGGACCCGTTGATTACTACTGTTTCCTATCTGCCAATCAGTTCTCTATCCATGTCAATACCCTACCCCCATTACCATGTACTCTAATTTTGCACACTAAACTCTTGTGTTGGACCTTGTCAAAGGCTTTTTGAAAGTCCAAACACCACATCCACTGGCTCTCCCTTATCCATTTTACTTGTTACATCCTCAAATAATTCCAGATTAGTCAAGCATAATTTCCCCTTCATAAATCCATGAAGATCCCTTTCTGACTTTGACCAATCCTGTCACTGCTTTCCAAATGCGCTGCTATAACATCTTTAATAATCGATTCAAGCATCTTCCCCACTACTGATGTAAGGATAACTGGTCTATGATTCCGTTTTCTCTCTCCCTCCTTTCTTAAAAACTGGTTTACATTAGATACCGTCCAGTCCACAGGCCTCCCTCCAGCCCACCAGTGGACGCAGGCGTAGTGAGTGTGGCACAGCCCCCAAGGTTACAGATGAAGGGACACTTCTCTGTTCTGCCCCAGGCCCTCCACCCCCCACCCCGTCCCCCTTGTTTAGACCTCAGCTGTGTAATGTGATCCCTTTCATTCCGGTTAAGGCAAACTTTACACTGGGTATCTCTAGTTTCTTCTGTGCGCCTGATACCAACAGACCCTTCAACCCATCCCAATGAATCTCTTCTGCATTCTCACCAAAGCCCCTACAACCTTCCTGTAATGAGGTGACTAAATATAAATGGTGCCATATGCCACGACCAAAATTACACCACAATACTCCAAATAAAATCTGGGGTGATAGGAGCAGGATTAGTCCATTCGGCCCATCAAGTCTACTCCGCCATTCAATCATGGCTGATCTAACTCTCCCTCACAATCTCATTGCCTTCTACCCTTAACACCCGTGCTAATCAAGAAACTACCTTTCCCTGCCTTAAAAATATCGATTGACCAAATGTGGTTTAACCAAACTTTCCTACAGCTGCTGCACCAGTTCCTAACTTATTTTCAACACCCCCGACCAATGAAGGCGAGCTGGTTGGTTAAGTCGGTGGGAAGTGAATATTGATGCCAGGCCGTGGGCGGGTGCTGCTGAACCTTGCACCTGATACTGACCGGGATAGATCTGTCAACAAACTGATCTTTACAGGACAGGCATTGCGCAGAATTGTAACGTGGGCAATGGTAAATCTAAATAATTTATTGCAAACATAGTTACAATAGTCATGTTCAATATGTTCAAATACTGCAGAGATGAGCCTGTATTTGTCCCATAATTGACCCTGCCAGGCCCAGAGCAAAGTGTTCCTCCACTGCTGAACTTCTTCACCGCTCTCACCGAGGTGAACATCCATGTTCGGGGAGAGTCCGCTGGGGGGAGATGAGGGGCAGAGGAGAGATGAGGGAGGCGCGGACAGTCAACATCATTCACCGGGCCGGAGAAAGTTCCTAAACCTCCCACCGCTCCGTGACACGGCCTCCCGCCGACATCCCCAAACTCAAATCCACCAGCTTCAAGCCCACAGGTGGAGCTCTTGTCCCATTCAGGCTCGACCAGAACATCGTCTGTACATTCCCTCCACAAATGCTGCCCGACCCAGGAGTTCCTCCTGCACCTGCTGTTCCACATGTCTCGGACGTTGCCGAGTTGAGATTCAAAGTTACTGGAGAAATGATCCACAACCCCCACCGCCAACCCTGCCAGTGAAGATGAAATGAGGCGAGGATGGCCAGGGTGCTGCGGGATCACAGCCCCAGCTATGAGCAGGCGGGCGGGCGGAAAGCTGCCGGGAGGAGGGAGGTGTTTGTTGCAGCACCGACCACGGTCCCGCGCCCTCTACCCCGCAGTGTAACGGTGGCGATGCCCTACGCTGGGCGGCGGCGTTAGTCCGGATTCCCATCCACATGGCGGTATCTTGTGGTAAACTGTCCGAGGCTGTTCCTCCGCAACCAGTAGACTTGTGCCACATCCTGGCTACAGAAAGGGTAATAATCGTTGTCGCTGGGGTCAGACAGTGGGGACTCGCCACACAGCAGGCTTCCCTCCTCACTCTCCGTTCGCATACACGCCGGCCCCCCACGCACTGTTGCGGGGCGGCGCTGCCGGTCTCTGCCTGCTGCAGCGGTGTCCCCCTGGGGCATCTGCCCGTCGCTCAGTCGCAGCAAGAGAACCGTGGGCTGGAACTGCTGGCAACGGGCGAGCTGCTCCCCAACCTCCCGCGGCACTGGGGCGCTGGACAAGCGCTGGAGGTCGAGGCCCAGGTGCGTCAGCCTGCCAAGTGACCCCGACCCTCGGCCCGCGGTGCCTGGGCCCCTGGATGTCCCGGCACGACCGGCTCCTGAGCGGCCGCGCTGGTCACAGACGGTGGCAGCTCCGGCTGGGAGGGATTCCGCCCGCTGGGACTGTAGGGGATCCGGGGGGGATCGGGGCAGCGGCGGACAGCGCCCCGGTTCCTCATCCGACCACTGGTCAAAGTGAAAGGAGGAGACCGGAGACCGGGGACTGCGTGGCCGAGCCTCCCCACCGCCGCCCCCCGGGGAGCTCCGAGCCAGTCGCCTCTCCCCGCTCCCCATCATCGAGGACGCCAGGCACTGGCTACCCGGCGGCGCCACTCCGCGCTCCGGCTCCGGCTCCGGCTCGCTGGCGCTTCCATTGTTCCCTGGAACACAAGGCGGCATTTCAGTCCTCAGTCCCGGGCGACCCAGGGGAGGGAGACCCCCGCCGCATCCACAGCCCCCACCCCCCCCCCCCCCCCCAGCGGCTGCACCCCGTGCCCCCTCTTAGCCCCCCAGCCCCGCCACACCCCGTCCCCAACTACCCTGTTGTCCATCCCTCCCCCCCTCCCCACCCACCCCCCGCCCATCGGATCCCCCCCGGGCACTCACCGCTCCGGTGCCGCTGCCGCTGCTGCGGTGGGTGGAGGAGGCGGTCAGGAAGGGTCCGGCTGCAACCGGCAAGGGGTTGCTTGTCCGGGGAGAGGCTGCCTGTGTCCATGGAACCGGCCCGGGTCTGTCACCGGGAGAAGGGGAGAGAGGTCAAGGTTTTGTGTAGGGCGCTGCTGGAAGGTTCGTTCGCGCAGGATCCAGGGAGAGGTAAGGTAGACAAAAATGCTGGAGAAACTCAGCGGGTGCAGCAGCATCTATGGAGTGAAGGAAATAGGTGACTTTTCGGGCCGAAACCCTTCCTCAGACCGAGTGGGGAGAACATTGGCTTCATCGAAGGAAGCAGAGGGTGGAAGTAGTAAACAGGAACTGCAGATGCTGGTTTACACCAAAGAGAGACACTAAGTGCTGGAGTACCTCAGCGGGCCAGGCAGCATCTCTGGAGGAGTCTTGACTCAAAACGTCACCCATTCCTTGTCCTGGCCCGCTGAGTTACCAGCTTTTAGTGTCTTTCTAGCATTTCTGGCAGACATGGATAGGCGATGTTTCAGGTCTTCAGACTCTGATCCCAACTTAAATGTCACCAAATTTCAGAGATGCTGCCTGACCTGCTGAGTTACGCCGGCACTTTGTGTCTATTCTTATGATGCCGGAAGGTTGCTTTCAAGGCTTGTGACTAGTGGTGTGCTCAAGGTTCGGTGCTGGGCCCATTGCTGTTTGTCATCTACATCAGTGATTTGGATGAGGATGTACGAGACATGTGTAGGTTTACATAGGACACTATAGGCATTGTTGTTAGTGATAGTGATGATGGTTGTCAAAAACTACCAAAGGAACCGGATGGGTTTGGCAGAAGGGCTGAGGAATTGTTAGTCATAGTGTGATGGTGGGGAAACAGGCCCTTCGGCCAACATGTCCCAACTTGCCCACACCGGCCAACATGCGGCAACTACATTAGTCACAACTGGTCCAAACCCTCCAAACCTGTCCTATCCATTAAATATCTGACCCACGCATCACTTTTAAACTTTCCCCTCCAACCTCAAGAAAAATTCCAACAGGCCCCCAGTGAGATTTGAACTCATGGCCCCTGGTTTACAAAACCATGGAGGTTGAAGGATATTTAATACAAAGAAATGTGAAATGTTGTATTGTTGGTGCACTACTATGGGCACGACCTTGACAGTGAATGGTACGACTCTGGGCAGAGGGATCTAGGAGTACAGGTACATAGTTTGTTCAATGTGGCATCACACATGCAGTGCCCTCCATAATGTTTGTGACAAAGACCCGCCCTTTATTTATTTGCCTCTGTGCTCCACAGGTTGAGATTTGCAAATAGAAAAAATCACATGTGGTCAAAGTGCACATTGTCATATTTTAGTAAAGAACATTTTTATACATTTTGGTTTCACCAAGTAGAAATCACAGCTGTATTTATTCATCGTCCCCTCATTTCAGGGCACCATAATGTTTGGGACACGTGGCTTCACATATGTTTGTAATTGATCAGGTGTGTTTAATTGCCTCCATAATGCAGGTATAAGAGAACTCTCAGCACCTAGTCTTTCCTCCAGTCTTTCCATCACCTTTGGAAACTTTTATTGCTGTTTATCATGAGGACCAAAGTTGTGCCAATGAAAGTCAAAGAAGACTGAGATACAAGAATAAACCTGTTATAGAGACATCAGCCAAACCTTAGGCTTACCAAAATCAGCTGTTTGGAACATCATTAAGAAGAAAGAGAGCACTGGTGAGCTTACTAATCGCAAAGGGACTGGCAGGCCAAGGAAGATCTCTACAGCTGATGACAGAATAATTCACCCAATAATAAAGAAAAATCCACAAACATCTGTCTGACAGATCAGAAACACTCTTCAGGAGTCAGGTGTGGATTTGTCAATGACCACTGTCCACAGAAGACTTCATGAACAGAAGTACAGAGGCTACACTGCAAGATGCAAACCACTGGTTAGCCGCAAAAATAGGATGGCCAGGTTACAGTTTGCCAAGAAGTACTTAAAAGAATAACCACAGTTCTGGAAAAAAGTATTGTGGACAGATGAGATGAAGATTAGCTTATATCAGAGTGATGACAAGAGCAAAGTATGGAGGAGAGAAGGAACAGCCCAAGATCCAAAGCATACCACCTCATCTGTGAAACACGGTGGTGGGGGTGTAATGGCCTGGGCATGTGTGGCTGCTGAAGGTATTGGCTCACTTAGCTTCATTAATGATACAACTGCTGATGGTAGTAGCATAAAGAATTCTGAAGTGTATAGACACATCCTATCTGCTCAAGTTCAAACAAATGCCTCAAAACTCATTGGCAGATGGTTAATTCTACAGCAAGACAATGATCCCAAACATACTGCTAAAGCAACAAACATACTTTTAAAGCTAAAAAATGGTCAATTATTGCATGGCCAAGTCAATCGCCCGATCTGAACCCAACTGAGCATGCCTTTTATATGCTGAAGAGAGAACTGAAGGGGACTAGCCCCCAAAACAAGCATAAGCTAAAGATGGCTGCAATACAGGCCTGGCAGAGCATCACCAGAGAAGACACCCAGCAACTGGTGATGTCCATGAATCGCAGACTTCACGCAGTCATTGTATGCAAAGGATATGTAACAAAATGCTAAACATGACTAGTCTCATTTACATGACATTGCTGTGTCCCAAATATTATGGTGCCCTGAAATGGGGGGTCTATGTATAAACACTGCTGTAATTTCTACATGGTGAAACCAAAATGTATAAAAATGGCCTTTATTAAAATCTGACAAGGTGCACTTTAACCACATTTGATGTTTTTTATTACATACGTCAAATTGTGGAGTACAGAGGCAAATAAATAAATGATGGTTCTTTGTCCCAAACATTATGGAGGGCATTAGACTTTATCAGCCAGAGTATTGAGTATAGAAGTTGGGAGGTCACGTTGCAGTTGTATAAGACGTTGGTGAGACAGCGTTTACAGTATTGTGTCCAGTTCTGGGCACCATGTTACAGGAAAGATGTTGTCAAGCTGGAAAGGGTACATACAAGATTTACGAGGATATTCCCAGGACTTGAAGGCCTGAGCAAAAGCTAGAGGCTGAACAGGCTGAGACTGCATTTCTTGGAGCGCAGGAGGGTGAGCTTATAGGAGTGTTGTACAGGAGGGGGAGTGAGGAGGGAGGTCCTGGGGTGAGGGGGGTGGGGGGTTACCTGCTCAATGCGGAGGGGCGGCAGGATGTTCTCGATCCTCTCCAGGAACTCCCAGAACAGTGCCTGGGCAGCGGCCATGAACAGGGCACCAAACTCCTGCTCCACATCGCCCTGTGAGACAGAGCAGGTCAAACCCCTTCCCCCGGACACAAACTACCCTCAGCCCAATTCCCCGACATAGACCCCCTACTACCCCCACCCAGCACCGTCAGAACCCACCCCCCTCCACACCGGGAAGAATTAAACCTCCTCCCTCACACACACAGCTACCCAGCCCACCACACCCAGCCCACCACACACAGCCCACCACACCCAGCTACCCAGCCCACCACACACAGCCCACCACACACAGCTACCCAGCCCACCACACACAGCTACCCAGCCCACCACACACAGCCCACCACACACAGCTACCCAGCCCACCACACACAGCTACACAGCCCAGCACACACAGCTACACAGCCCACCACACACAGCCCACCACACCCAGCTACCCAGCCCACCACACACAGCTACCCAGCCCACCACAATCACCCTGCACGGGAGGTTACACACATCTGTGGAGGCCAAGGACATGGGTATTTATGCGGTGGAGTTTGACAGATTCTTGATTAGTACGGGTGTCTGGGGTTATGGGCAGAAGGCACGAGAATGGGGTTAGAAGGGAAAGATAGATCAGCCATGATCACGTTGACTACATGGGCCTAAAGGCCGAGCATGCGGCAAGCGCGACCAAACCGGAAGCGGGGGCCGCGCGGAGGTCGAGTGATCCCGTACGAGTTGACGTGAAGTTCGAGGGAAGTCTGCGGGAAGTTCGCGCTAGGCATACGGCGTCAAGACGCTGCGCTCGCCCGTCGAGGCGGTGCGTACGGCCTCAATGTGGCTGCGGGCCGGCAGGCCGTTGCCGCGCGGAATATTTGGACAGCACAGTTTTTCGGAGCCCCGCGCGATGTCGGGACCAGCTCCGCACAACTCCATACGGCTCCGGTGATTGAAGTGGGACCAGCCCCGCGAGGCCGTATGGCTCAAGCAACCACGTTAGGTCGCGCTAGACGCACGTGGGACAGGCCCTTAATGGTCTGATTGCGCTCCTACAAGTTGTGAACTTATGTAATTGCCACACATACCCCACCCCCCCCCCACAACACACACACATCATATACACACATCCCCGTGACACACACAACACACACCCTACACCAGCCTTCAGAGCTGGTGGGGTTCCCCCTGAGACTGCCCAGGGTACAGTGCCCCCCCCCCCCACTCACCTGCAGGAAATGGTGACGGTAAGCCCCGTCTCGTACCAGCCGCAGAACCAGGCGGCGGAACTGCAGCCGACACTGCTGCTCCTTCACCACCTCCGTCCTGGACTGGGGACACATACACACAGAGGTTACCCCTCCCCAACCATTACCCCACCCTCCATCCCCAGCCTTAACCCCCACCGCCGTTACCCTCCTCCCCAGCTGTTATTTCCCCCGTCCCCAGCCATTACTCATCTGTTACCCCCCATCCCAAGTGTGATCACCCCGTCCCCAGCCGTTGTAAGTCTCCTTGTCACCTCAGCCAATAAGGAACCATTCTACATTTCCTTTTTAGCATCTGCTTTGATCTGCCGTTTTCACACCTTCCCCTTCCATATCTCCAGTCTCCCTCTCCCCAGACTCTCAGTCAGCTACTCCTTTTTCCAGAGATGCTGCCTATCCCACATGACATCTAAATTCTCTTGACCTCCACCCTGTCCCTAATGGAGTGTACAGGGCCGGGGGTGGGGGAGTGTACAGGGTCGGGGGTGGGGTGTATAGGGTTGGGGAATGGGTGTATACGGTCGGGGGGTGGGGGATGGGGGTGTACAGGGTCTGGGGTGGGTGAGTGCATGTGGTTGTGGGGGGTGGGGTGGGGAGGGAGGGTGTGTGTGTGCGGGGTCACCCCACCACAGGAGGGGTACACAGCTACTTACCGCCCGGGGATCGGCTGAAGACAGTGGGGGGAAGTATTTGTCGAGGGTCTGCAGGATGTCCAACAGGCTGCACTGCCTCACGAACATCTCCATGACCAGCTGCAGGGGACAGAGTACAAACCCATTAGTCTCCCACCGCATCATTCACAAACATCACACAGAGGGAACTGCAGACACAGAATACGGTGTAAAATACAAAGTGGTGGAGGAACTCAGCATCTGTGGGGACAGGCAGCATTTCATGTCGGGACCAATCTTCAGACCTGTCACTTATCAGGCTTTATCCTGACCCCACCTCTGTTGCAATGTTTTCCTCCTACTCCATCAGTCTGAAGGGTCCTGATCCAAAACATTACCTGTCCATCCCCTCCACAGATGCTGCCTGACCTGCTGAGTTCCTCCACCACTTCATGTTTTGCTCATGTTGCAAACTCCACGCACAGTCTGAGGTTTTCAGGGGGAGACCAGGCAATTACCCAGGGGTGTGAGACCAACCTTGTAGCCAGGGATGGCCCTCACCTCTCCAGGCCCAGCTTCTGGCCTCAGTGTATCATTGGTCAGCGCTGTGCATGAAGGAGACACACACAGGACAGCGAGTAGGCTCGGGAGCAGAGCGGCAAAGTATGGGAATGAAGCTCCGTGGAGAACAAGGTCGCCAACTTCAACCCTCTCCTCACTCCACCTTCTGCCCACCCTCTCCCCGCTCCCCACCCTCTCCCGGCTCCCCACCCTCTCCCCACCATCTCCCTACCATCTCCCCGCTCCCCACCCTCTCCCCGCTCCCCACCCTCTCCCCGCTCCCCACCATCTCCCCACCATCTCCCCACCATCTCCCCGCTCCCCACCATCTCCCCGCTCCCCACCCTCTCCCCGCTCCCCACCATCTCCCCACCATCTCCCCGCTCCCCACCATCTCCCCGCTCCCCACCATCTCCCCGCTCCCCACCATCTCCCCACCATCTCCCCGCTCCCCACCATCTCCCCGCTCCCCACCCTCTCCCCGCTCCCCACCATCTCCCCGCTCCCCACCATCTCCCCGCTCCCCACCCTCTCCCCGCTCCCCACCATCTCCCCGCTCCCCACCATCTCCCCGCTCCCCACCCTCTCCCCGCTCCCCACCATCTCCCCACCATCTCCCCGCTCCCCACCATCTCCCCGCTCCCCACCATCTCCCCGCTCCCCACCATCTCCCCACCATCTCCCCGCTCCCCACCCTCTCCCCGCTCCCCACCCTCTCCCCACCATCTCCCCGCTCCCCACCATTTCCCCACCATCTCCCCGCTCCCCACCATCTCCCCGCTCCCCACCCTCTCCCCGCTCCCCACCCTCTCCCCACCATCTCCCCGCTCCCCACCCTCTCCCCGCTCCCCACCATCTCCCCACCATCTCCCCGCTCCCCACCATCTCCCCGCTCCCCACCATCTCCCCACCATCTCCCCGCTCCCCACCCTCTCCCCGCTCCCCACCATCTCCCCACCATCTCCCCGCTCCCCACCATCTCCCCGCTCCCCACCATCTCCCCGCTCCCCACCATCTCCCCGCTCCCCACCCTCTCCCCGCTCCCCACCATCTCCCCTCTCCCCACCATCTCCCCGCTCCCCACCCTCTCCCCGCTCCCCACCCTCTCCCCGCTCCCCACCATCTCCCCACCCTCTCCCCGCTCCCCACCCTCTCCCCACCCTCTCCCCGCTCCCCACCCTCTCCCCACCCTCTCCCCGCTCCCCACCCTCTCCCCACCCTCTCCCCACCCTCTCCCCGCTCCCCACCCTCTCCCCACCTTCTCCCCACCCTCTCCCCGCTCCCCACCATCTCCCCGCTCCCCACCCTCTCCCCACCCGCTCCCCACCCTCTCCCCACCATCTCCCCACCCTCTCCCCACCCTCTCCCCGCTCCTCACCATCTCCCCACCCTCTCCCCGCTCCCCACCCTCTCCCCGCTCCCCACCCTCTCCCCGCTCCCCACCCTCTCCCCGAGCACTAGCGGGGGCTGACGGTACCTTGGCTTTAAAGGCAAGGGTGAGCTTGAGGTAATGGCGGTAAGTGATGAGGCTTGACGTCTGTTGCCAAACAACATCCACAAAGTCCACCACCCTCCCGTAGTGTTCGGCATGGCGACCGCTCACCACGCTCCTCAGCGCCGCGCTGGTGACACGAAGGGGGAGATCTCCTTCCTCATCCATGGGGCTGTCACTTCCCTGCAGGCAGCCTATGGGAGAGAGCGGACGTCAGACCCCTCACCCCCACCTAAACGACACCCCCATACTGTAGCCGGGCCTCCAGTGGGGACTCCCACCTGGGGTAGCCTGCAGGGGAGACCCCTCACCCCCACCTCCGTGGGTCACGACCTCCCACACTCTCACCAACGATCCTTTGTTCCAAGTGCAGCCTCACCTCCCCTTCACCACTCTACCCCACGTCCCATCTCCCCAGCCGCATAATCCCACTCCTCTCACCCGACCTTCATCCCCCCCCCCCCCCCGCTCCGCCCTCACCACAATGCCACACCTTCCCGCCCCTTTCACCTCCTCACTTCCCCAGATCAACCACTCCCAATCTCTGAGCCGCCACTCCCCCACCTCTCCCCCTCCCTCTTCCTAATTCGAGGAAGGACAGTGGAAGGACAGTTGCTCAGGGACTGCAGCAACAGTTCACCGGGTTAATTCCTGGGATGGCGAAACTGACATAGGATGAAAGAATGGGTCGACTGGGCTTATAACCACTGGAATTTAGAAGAATGTGACGTTATCTTATAGAAACATATAACATTCTTAAGGGATTGGACACGCTAGGTGCAGGAAACATGTTCCCGATGTTGGGGGAGCCTAGAACCAGAGGCCACAGGTGTAGAATAAGGGGGAGGCCATTTAGGATTGAGATGAGGAAAAAGTTTTATACCCCGAGAGTTGTGAATCTGTGGATTTCTCTGCCAGAGGCAGTGGAGGCCGGATCACTGTTCAAGAGACAGTTAGATTTATCTCTTGGTGCTAAAGGAATCGAGGGATATGGGGGGAAAACCGGAGCGGGAACTGAATTGAGATGATCAGGCGGGATCACATTCATTGAATGGCGGTGCTGGCTCGAAAGGCCAAACGGCCTCATCCTGCACATATTTCTCTGTTTCCTCCACTCTCCCTCCCACCCCTTTCAACGCCACTGCCTCGGCCCTGTCCCCCGTTCTCACCCCTCCACCCCTCAACTTCTCCCCCCCCCTCCCGCCTAACCCCCCCCCCCCTCACCCATCACCTTCCCCCCTCACTCCCCCACCCTCACCTTCCACCCTCACTCCTCCACCCTCTCTCCTCCACCCTCACCTTCCACCCTCACTCCTCCACCCTCTCTCCTCCACCCTCACTCCCCCACCCTCACCTTCCACCCTCACTCCTCCACCCTCACTCCCCCACCCTCACCTTCCACCCTCACTCCTCCACCCTCACTCCTCCACCCTCACCTTCCACCCTCACTCCTCCACCCTCACTCCTCCACCCTCACTCCCCCACCCTCACCTTCCACCCTCACTCCTCCACCCTCTCTCCTCCACCCTCACTCCCCCACCCTCACCTTCCACCCTCACTCCTCCACCCTCACTCCCCCACCCTCACCTTCCACCCTCACTCCTCCACCCTCACTCCTCCACCCTCACCTTCCACCCTCACTCCTCCACCCTCACTCCTCCACCCTCACTCCCCCACCCTCACCTTCCACCCTCACTCCTCCACCCTCTCTCCTCCACCCTCACTCCCCCACCCTCACCTTCCACCCTCACTCCTCCACCCTCACTCCTCCACCCTCACCTTCCACCCTCACTCCTCCACCCTCTCTCCTCCACCCTCACTCCCCCACCCTCACCTTCCACCCTCACTCCCCCACCCTCACCTTCCACCCTCACTCCTCCACCCTCACCTTCCACCCTCACTCCTCCACCCTCACTCCTCCACCCTCTCTCCTCCACCCTCACTCCTCCACCCTCTCCTCCACCCTCACTCCCCCACCCTCACCTTCCACCCTCTCCTCCACCCTCACTCCTCCACCCTCACCTTCCACCCTCACTCCTCCACCCTCACCTTCCACCCTCACTCCCCCACTCATTCATTCCCTCACGCGGCTCCGCTGCTGCAGAGCAGGTTGTGGGGGAGGGGGCGGGACCGGATGTGGTGCGGGGAGGGGGCGGGGCCGGAAATACTGCAGGGAGGAGTCACGGGATTGGCTGATACACGGAATACGTGTCCCCCGATTGGCCGCGACGTCTGCGCCTATTGGTGGAGCCGGCTGTCTGTCAGCGGGAACCTGGTCCCGATCAAATATAGAGGAGCTCCAACCAACTCTCCCCATTGGGGGCGGCGGCGGCAACGGATGCGTCCAGTGTGGGAGGTGAGTTGTCCCCAGTGACCCCTCACCCCCCCCCCCCCCCCCCCCCAGTGTGACCCCTCACCCCCCCCCCAGTGTGACCCCTCACCCCCCCCCCCAGTGTGACCCCTCACCCCCCCCCCCCAGTTTGACCCCTCACCCCCCCCCCCAGTTTGACCCCTCACCCCCCCCCCCCCAGTGTGACCCCTCACCCCCCCCCAGTGTGACCCCTCACCCCCCCCCAGTGTGACCCCTCACCCCCCCCCCCAGTGTGACCCCTCGCCCCCCCCAGTGCGACCCCTCACCCCCCCCCCCAGTGCGACCCCTCACCCCCCCCCAGTGTGACTCTTCGCCCCCCCCCCAGTGTGACCCCTCACCCCCCCCCCAGTGTGACCCCTCACCCCCCCCCAGTGTGAGCCCTCACTCCCCCAGGCATTTCACTATGGTCATGGCTGATCATCCAGAATCAGTTCCTGGTCCTACTTTTTCCCCATATCCCATGACTCCATTACCCCTAAGAGCTCCATCTAACTCTCTTGAATATATCCAATGAATTGGCCTCCACTGCCTTCTGTGGCAGAAAACTCCACAGATTTACACTATCTGTGGGCGAAGACGTTTTTCAGGTGAGTGTGGAATTCTCTCCCTTGGTGGAGGCCGGTTCTCTGGATGCTTTCAAGGGAGAGCTAGATAGGGCTCTTAAAAATAGCAGAGTCAGGAGATATGGGGAGAAGGCAGGAACGGGGTACTGATTGGGGATGATCAGCCATGATCACATTGAATGGCGGCGCTGGCTCGAAGGGCCGAATGACCTACTCCTGCACCTATTGTCTATTGTCCTCATCTCATTCCTAAATGGCCTGCCCCATTCTTAACCTGTGACCCCCTGGTTCTGGGCTCCCTCAACATGGGGAACATTTTTCTTACATCCAGCCTGTCCAATCCCTTAAGATTTTTATATGTTTCTATCAGATTCCCTCTCATCCTTCTAAATTCCAGTGAATACAAGCGCAGTCGATCCATTAATTCATCATATCTCAGTCCCGCCATAGAAACCTAGAAACATAGAAAATAGGTGCAGGAGTAGGCCATTCGGCCCTTCGAGCCTGCACCGCCATTCAATATGATCATGGCTGATCATCCAACTCGGTATCCTGTACCTGCCTTCTCTCCATAACCCCTGATCCTTTTAGCCACAAGGGCCACATCTAACTCCCTCTTAAATATAGTCGATGAACTGGCCTCTACTACCTTCTGTGGCAGAGAATTCCAGAGATTCACCACTCTCTGTGTCAAAAATGTTTTTCTCATCTCGGTCCTAAAAGATTCCCCCTTATCCTTAAACTGTGACCCCATGTTCGGGACTTCCCCAACATCGGGAACAATCCCGGCAGCCCGGAGCTGATGCTGTGGCGGGCCGTCTCGGAGCGGGGATGGCGTTCCGGCTATCGGCAGCGGCGATATCAACACGGAGGTCCGCTGGACTGGAGAGCGGCATCTCCGGCCTGGATCGACCGCCTCAGCGCAGAGGGAGAACAAGGAGGGAAGAGATGGAAACTAAGACTTTGCCTCCATCACAGTGAGGATGTGCTTGGTGAACTCACTGTGGTGGATGTTTAATTGGTGTTTATTGTATGTTTTGTTATTATTGATTCTGTGTATGACTGCAGGCAACATAGTTTCGTTCAGACCGTAAGGTCTGAATGACAATAAAGGATCTATCTATCAATCTTCCTGCATCTAGCCTGTCCAAGCCCTAAAGAATTTTGTAAGTTTCTATAAGATCCTCCCTCAATCTTCTAAATTCCAGCGAGTACAAGCCAAGTCTATCCAGTCTTTCTTCATATGAAAGTCCTGACATTCCAGGAATCAGTCTGGTGAACCTTCTCTGTACTCCCTCTATGGCAGATTAGGAGACCAAAACTGTACGCAATACTCCAGGTGTGGTCTCACTAAGGCCCTGTACAACTGCAGTAGAACCTCCCTGCTCCTATACTCAAATCCTTTTGCTATGAATGCTAACATACCATTCACTTTCTTCACTGCCTGCATGCCTACTTTCAATGACTAGTGTACCATGACACCCAGGTCTCGTTGCATCTCCCCTTTACCTAATCGGCCAGATAAGTCTACTTTCCTGTTCTTGCCACCAAAGTGGATAACCTCACATTTTTCCACATTATACTGCATCTGCCATGCATTTGCCCACTCACCCAACCTATCCAAGTCACCTTGCAGCCTCCTAGCATCCTCCTCACAGCTAACACTGCCCCCCAGCTCTGTGTCATCCGCAAACTTGGAGATGTTGCATTCAATTCCCTCGTCCAAATCATTAATATATATTGTAAATAGCTGGGGTCCCAGCACTGAGCCTTGCGGTACCCCACTAGTCACTGCCTGCCATTCTGAAAAGGACCCGTTTACTCCTACTCTTTGCTTCCTGTCTGCCAGCCAGTTCTATATCCTAATTTGGTCTCCTAATTTGAGGAAGGACAATCTTTCTACTGAAGAAGTGCAGCGCAGGTTCACCAGGTTAATTCCTGGGATGGAAGATAATAATTCCCGGGATGGAAGTATGAAAGATAACTGGCAGGGAACATAAAAACTGACTGCAAAAGTTTTTATAGATATGTGAAGAGAAAAAGATTAGTTAAAACAAATGTAGGTCCCTTGCAGTCAGAAACAGGCAAATTTATTATGGGGAACAAGGACATGGCAGACCAATTGAATATCAGGGGGTATGGAGAGAAGTCAGGTACAGGATACTGAGTTGGATGATCAGCCATAATCATATTGAATGGCGGTGCAGGCTTGAAGGGCTGAATGGCCTACTCCTGCACCTATTTTCTATGTTTCTAAAACTGCACACAATACTCCAGGTGCGGTCTCACCAGGAACAGTACAACTGCAGGAGGACCTCCATGCTCCTAAACTCAATCCTCTTGTAATGAAGGCCAATATGCATTAGCTTTCTTCACTGCATGCTTACTTTCAGTGACTGATGTACAGGGACACTCGCGTCTCGTTGCACCTCCCCTTTTCCTAATCTAACACCATTAATATAATAATCTCCCTTCTTGTGCTTGCCACGAAAGTGAATAACCTCACATGTATCCACATAATACTGCATCTTCCATGCACCTGCCCACTCACCCAACCTATCCAAGTCACCCTGCCGCCTCATAGCATTCTCCTCGCAGCTCACATTGCCACCCATCTTTGTGTCATCCGCTAACTTGGAGATGTTACATTTAATTCCCTCATCTAAATCGTTAATTTATATTGTAAATAAGTGACGCTCACCCCTTGACCCTCAACCCCCGGACCCTCCTCCCCTGATCCTCACCCCCCCCCCCCCCCCCCAGACCCTCGTCTCCTGACGCAAGCCCCTCACACTGACCCTCACACCCCCCCCCCTCCCCCGCCCAGCCCTTCACACTCACCTCATACCGGTCCTCGCCTCACACTCCACCCCCCCTAACCTGACCCCCTCATATCTCCTGCACTCGTACTGCCCTCATCCTCACCCTCTACTTCCCCTCATACCGACACTCTGCCCCCACATGCCTCCCCGATCCCCCACCTTGACCCCGTCCCAGCATACCAACCCTCGCCCTCCGCACACCCTCCCCTCACACCCTGACTGGATTTAAGGATCGCATGGATGAACTACAAAAATTGGTCATCCTTGTCTGGCTGGAAAAAAAACGAGCAAGGCGGCTCAACCATGGCTAACGAGGGAAATTAAATTTAGGAAAGTGTTAGATCCAAGGAAGAGGCCTATAACTTGGCCAGAAGAAGCAGCAAACCGGAGGACTGGGAGAAATGTAGAATTCAACAGAGGAGGACAACGGGGTTAATTAAGAGGGGGAAATAGAGTGTGAAACAAAGCTTGCGGAGAATATAAAAACTAACTGCAAAACCATATAAAACCATATAACAATTACAGCACGGAAACAGGCCATCTCGACCCTTCTAGTCTGTGCCAAACACGTATTCTCCCCTAGTCCCATACACCTGCGTTCAGACCATAACCCTCTATACCTTTCTCGTCCATATAACTATCCAATTTATTTTTAAATGATAAAAACGAACCTGCCTCCACCACCTTCACTAGAAGCTTATTCCACACAGCCACCACTCTCTGAGTAAAGAAGTTCCCCCTCATGTTACCCCTAAACGTCTGTCCCTTAATTCTCAAGTCATGTCCCCTTGTTTGAATCTTCCCTACTCTCAGTGGGAAAAGCTTATCCACGTCAACTCTGTCTATCCCTCTCATCATTTTAAAGACCTCTATCAAGTCCCCCCTTAACCTTCTGCGCTCCAAAGAATAAAGCCCTAACTTGTTCAACCTTTCTCTGTAACTTAGTTGCTGAAACCCAGGCAACAAAAGCTTCTTTAGATATTTGAAGAAGAAAAGTGTTGTGTATTTGGTGCTTGGAACGGACTTAAAATAACACTCGGGCACGGGAGTTACTAACAAGCTTCTTTACTCCAGGACGTCCATCTAGAGTCTCCTGCACATGCGTACCTTGCACAAGACATCACCTATGCTAATTATATCTCATACCTAACGCTCCTCCCCCTTTATCTTGGAGGCAGGTAATACCATTTCTATTACATACACAGCTATCCTCCCCTTTTAACTCAATTTCACCTGCACAGTATATGGTCTTTACCTAACATATCATTGCTTAATACATTGTTGCACAATTGTATTAAAGTCATCTTACAATACATCCTCATAATCGTATCTAAACTTAGCACATAATTTTTAAATTCCTTAAACCAAATACATTACCCCTTGCTTTATGTGTTATCCTTTTCCGTTCCCTTATGTGTAAACTGCGTACTCTTTCAAATTGCTCTAGCTGTATCTCTAACTCTTCCCTTTTTAAATGTCCTAATCTAATTTGCAGATTTCTTCCTGTTCCTGATATTCTGCTAAAGTTAACGTTTCATTTTCTGCTTCATATATTCGCTTTGTTTTCCTTTGTTTCTATTCATTATTTGTAGGTGGGATCTGACACATGGCTGCAGGTTTTCGTTTTCTAGCAGCTTCCTCTGTCGCTCAATTTCCTGGCGCTGCGTATTTATCTTGTTGTTTAATGAGATTCTGCAATGCATAACCATTTGTCCATTGCTCAGTGAAGGAGGCTCCATGCTGGACTGTAGTGAAGTGTCCTAATTGCAATCGGTCCTGCATACTTTTGTCTCGATCGACAAGCCTCTCTTCTTTAGACTTTTCTATTAAAAGCTTTTTACTCATTGTCACACATTTATTTAAACGTTCTTTGTATTGTTTAAGCCTTTTCTGCTGTTCATCTATTTGTCTTCTTAAGTCACATCTCTGGTTCTTCATCAAGAAGTAGGATCTATATTGTCTGCAATACACCTGTGGCTTTGATTTGCGCTCTGTATAGTTTTCTTGCTTCATAAGCAAGGTAGTGAGACTGCACTGCAACTGCTGTATAATTCTGTTTGAGGAAGTCTTTCCTATATAGTTTAAACCTTTTGTATCGTTTAAGCCTTTTCTGTTGTGCATCTATTTGTCTTCTTAAGCCTTTCCTATACCAAATCATCCGGAGTACTGACTGAACTTTTACAGTAGCCCTCTTTTGCTTAACCCACTGCTTAACCACCATACCCATGTAGGCAGCCTAAATGGGAATGGTTGCATACCTCATTAACTGATATTGCACAAACTGGGAATGCCCTTTTTTGCATGCTTTGTACCATCTCTGGATCTAAATTACTGCTTGTCGCATAGCTCTGTAGTGTACCCTTGCTCAGTAACCACGGAATGATACTTGCAGAGTGACTATAGCCGTCTTTTGCATCAAGAAATGTTTTCTTGTAATGCACATCATTAAGAATGACTTAATATGGCGAGCTGCCTTGATTTTCTCAACCAATTCTCTGGCTTTAATCCCGCGGTATAAGGCCTGAATACAAACCACTGTTTTTCTCAAACTATTATAATGTCTCACTTGGACATCTCTTATCTGGTAAGCTCTGTATTGTTGCTGTACTGCAATGGCAGACCAGCGTAGTTTCTTGAAATACTGACGCTGTTTATGCATCTGATAATAAGTCTGTATGACCTTGGCAGATTTGTGCATGCACCGCAATTGCTTTTGAACAACCATTCCTCGGTATGCAGCCTGAAGCAGCACAATGCTGCGGTGTACCTTCATGCAAGTCTTACGATCACTTTCCATTTGAAGGTGTGGCCTAGAATGGGTTTGTACTATTATAGCTGCCAATCTCATTGCCCTGTAAGGACGGTATACTCTGTGCCTTCAAAATGCTGCTTGTATTACCGTTGCTGCCTTCTGTTTGTCCCGGATCTCCTTGCCTTCATACCCCTGAATGCAGCTTGAATAGTTAGGGTTGCCCTCTGGATGGCAATTTCCCTTTTGCACTTGACCTTTGTCACTTTGCCCTTGACTATTGTCCACTTGACGTGTCAATATGCACTTGACTTTTGTGCTTTGAGGGACTCCCTGCCCTCTTTAGTTCAGGCTCCTTCCCTCTGGATGCCCTTGGAGGTTTTGGCGAGAAATTAGCCATTAAAGCCTCCTTACATTCCTCGTACGTTTTATCCGTGGGGTTTGCTGGCTGCAGCAACGTACGTAAGGTGTGATAACCCTCTCTTCCAAAGCCTAATAGGAACCATGCTCTCTTCTTCTCCTCTGCAGTGATATCATTGGAAATGAAAGGAGCCTCCAAGACTTCAGTCCATTTCTCAAAATTACACCCAGAATCTAACTGGGGCAACTTTCCTACAATTTGAAAAGTCATGCTACCTGTTGCTATTCAAGCGCACTATCTTCTGTTCTCTCGCTGTGTTTTCTGCCCTGAACTTAATCCTTTTACATTCTAAGAAATTATCCAGCCCACTGACTACTACTAATTCTTATAGCAATAGATTTATACTAATAAGCAACATTTCATGTTAATAGCCAACTAGAACATTTTAAACCATATTCCTGCTATGCACACAGATTTACTATTAATAAAAGTGAACAGTACATTACATTCAAACAGTCCCGTGAGGAATACTGTGAGGAATTCACCGGTCCGGCTTGTCTGCCTGTGGACTCCGGTACCTCCGCGACCTCGCGGGCTGTCCCCACCGTTACTGTTGCTGCTGGCCTCTCCGGCTTGCCTGCTTGCTGTCGCCGTCTCCCGCTGCTCCGCCGACTTGCTTGCCTGCTGGCTCCATGGCGCGGCATCGCTCTGCTGCTCTGCTACGCTGCTTGTTTCTGGCTCCACGACCTGGCTGCTGCTCCGCCCGTTTCTGCTGCTGGTCCTCGCTGCTCCGCCCGTCGGAACTATGCCATGCTGGCGGGGGCTGGCCGAGCACTGTGTCCCGCTCCTCTCGGCCGGCTTTCTCTCGCGACCGGGCTGACTCCGCTCCCGGCCATCTCCCGTGACCGGGCTGGAGACTCGGCTTTCGTCTGGTTTCGCAGGACCGCTCTGTGGCCTACATGGTACTAGGCCCTCACCCGACATCAGTGGCGGCTACTGGGGCTAGCCGTGAGTTACATGGCCCTGGAACTCACCCGAAGTCGGTGGCGGCTGCTTGAGTCTGGCCGTGGGCTGCAAAGCCCTGGAAAACATTCCCGGTAAGTTGACACCGTAGCTTCTAGCTTCCAGCTGCGCTATTCGGTGACACCTACTGCCCGCTTGTCTTCCATGTGCTCTTGCTTCCTGTTCCAACAGTTCTTTTCTTTGGTGCCAATTCAAAACCATTTGGCGCCAAATCTTTTTGCTTGGTGCCGTTCCACTTTGTCTCCAAATACAACCTTTTTTAAAAACTTTTATTTTTTCTCTTGGCATTCCTTCTTCTTTCCTTCCTGTTCTTTTATCCTCATCGCCAATTGTTGTGTATTTGGTGCTTGGAACGGACTGAAAATAACACTCGGACACGGGGGTTACTAACAAACTTCTTTATTCCAGGACGCCACCTAGAGTCTCTCCTGCGCATGCGTACCTTGCACAAGACGTCACCTATGTTAATTATATCTCATACCTCCTTAAAGTCAGAAACGGGTGAAATTACATTGGGAAACAAAGAAATGGCAGACCAGTTAAACAAGTACTTTTTCTTTCTATCTTCACCAAGGAAGACACAACCAATCTCCCACAAATACTAGGGGACCGATGAGCTAGTGGGAGGGAGGAACTGAAAGGAATCCACAGGAAATGGCGTTGGGTAAACTGAAGGCAGATAAATCCCCAGGGCCTGATGGTCTGCATCCCAGAGGTGACCCTAGAAATTGTGGATGCATTGGTGATCATTTTCCAATGTTCTATAGACTGGATCAGTTCCTGTGGACTGGAGGGTAGCTAATGTGACCTCAATTTTTAAGAAAGGAGGGAGTGAGAAAATGGGGAATTATAGACCAGTTAGCCTTATATCGGTAGTGGGGAAGATGCTCGAGTCGATTATTAAAGATGTAATAGCAGCACAATTGGAAAGCAGTGACAGGATCTGTCAAAGTCAGCATGGATTTATGAAGGAGAAATCATGCTTGATTAATCTTCTGGAATTTTTAGAGGATGTAACAAGTAGGATAAAGGAGAGCCAGTGGATGTAGACTTTCAAAAAGCCTTTGACAAGGTCCCACGCAAGTATGCAAAATTAGAACATGGTATTGGGGGTAGAGTATTGACATGGATAGAGAACTGGTTAGCAGACAGGAAGCAGAGAGTGGGAATTAACAGGTCCTTTTCAGAATGGCAGGGAGTGACGTGGGGTGCCCTAAGGCTCAGTGCCTAGACCCCAGTTATTTATAATATATATTAACGATTTAGACGAGGGAATTAAATGTAACATCTCCAAGTTTGCGGATGACACAAAGATGGGAGGCATTGTGAGCTACAGGTGAAGTACAATGAGATCTGGGTATCCATGTTCATCAGTCACTGAAAGTAAGCATGCAGGTACAGCAGGCAGTGAAGAATGCTAATGGCCTTCATAACAAGAGGAGTTGAGTATGGGAGCAAAGAGATCCTTCTGCAGTTGTACACAGCCCCAGTGATGCATCTGCCCACTCACCCAACCTGTCCAAGTCGCCCTGCTTCCTCATAGCATCCTCCTCACAGTTCATACTGCCACCCAGCTTTGTATTACCTGCAAATATACTAATGTTACTTTTAATCCCTTCATCTAAATCATTAATGTATATTGTAAATAGCTGCAGTCCCAGCGCCGAACCTTGCGGTACCCCACTAGTCACTGCCTGCCATTCTGAAAGGAACCCGTTAATCCCAACCAATTTTCTATCCATGTCATTACCTTACCCCCAATACCATGTGCTCTCATTTTGCCCACTAATCTATGTGGAACCTTTTCAAATGCTTTCTGAAAGTCCAGGTACACTACATCCACTGGCTCTATCTTATCAATTTTCCTAGTTACATCCTCAAAAATTTCCATAAGATTAGACAAGCATGATTTCCCCTTCGTAAATCCATGCTGACTTGGACCGATCCTGTTACTGCTATCCAAATGTGCTGCTATTTCATATTTTATAATTGACTCCAGTACCTTCACCACTGCCACCAATGTCAGGCTAACTGGTCTATAATTCCCTGTTTTCTCCCTCCCTCGTTTCTTAAAAGATGTGATAACATTAACTATCTTCCAATCCACAGGAACTGATCCTGAATCTATAGAACATTGGAAAATGATTAGGAGCAAGAAGGTCCTACTGCAGTTGTACAGGTCTCTGGAGAGACCACACCTGGAGTATTGTGTGCAGCTTTGGTTTCCTAATTTGTGGAAGGACTTACTTGCTATTGAAGGAGTGCAAAGTAGGTTCACTAGGTTAATTCCCGGGATGGGGAGGGTTGACATATGATCAAAGAATGGGTCGACTGTGCTTGTATTCACTAGAATTTATAAGGTTAAGAGGGGATTTTATAGAAACATAACATTCTTAAGGGATTGGACAGGCTAGATGTAGTAAAAATGTTCCCCATGTTGGGGGACTCCAGAACCAAGGGCCTCAGTTTAAGAATACGGGATAGGCCAATTTGGACTGAGGTGAGGAAAAACATTTTCACATAGAGAAGTATCTGCCACAAAAGGCGGTGGAGGTCAATTAATTGGATGTTTTCAAGAGAGAGTTAGATTTAGCTCTTACGGCTAAAGGAATTAAGGGATATGGGGAAAAAGCAGGAACGTGTTACTGATTTTGGATGATCAGCCATGATCATATTGAATGGTGGTGCTGGCTCAAAGGGCCGAATGGACTACTCCTGCACCTATTTTTCTGTTTCTATAACTCCAATACCGAGTCTCACCACATTACTCTCGTCGCTGCCACCACCTCCCCCACCCTCACACCCTTCCCCCCCAAAGCCATCACACCGACCCCACCCACACTCACTCTCTTCCCCTCACACCCCCCACCCCCCCCTCTGCCAGGTCTCCTCACGACTGTCCCCCCCCAAACTGTCCTCATTTGTTCATTGCAGCGACGTCCTCACTCCCAGCCTCATCAACCACCATATCGGCCTCCCCACTATCGCCACTGGGTCATTTCCGGACGCCTCCGTGGTGCCGACCCATGCAGCAGCCGCGGTTTCCGCACACCCAGCGGGTCGGTTGGGCATGGGCTTCATGACCTCTGACTCGCAAGGCATTTCATCAACTAAGGCATTATTTGTGTTTTTTCTTGATTCCTTTGGCATCTGAAAAGTTTCAGAAGTGATCAATCTGGCAGTAAAATTTTAAAATCGCCCATGGTTCTCAAGTAGGTTTTTACATACAAAAAGAAAACTCCTCTCAAGCAAAATTTATCATTTAAAAAAAAATCACAAACCATATGTGGGTTTTGAATTACATTTTACTCAGATGCAAGCCAAGGAATGGCTTAATTGTTAGCTGTTAATTGGACATAATCAACCTCAGCAAATTGACAATATCCGATTGAAAGGGAGTGGGTGTTTAAGCTGTCAGGACATTTTATTATTTGCCAAAATATACATCTCGATAGCATAATGATAGAAGATTTACTTTTCCACACACCACCCGTAAGTCTGGAGATTTTTTAATTATAAATTTAGCTTCAGCACCGTTTTCTTTTTGCATGTAAAAACCCACTTCAGAAGCATGGGCGATTTTAAAGTTTTACAGCCAGATTGGTCACTTCTGAGACATTTTAATACCAAAGGAATCAAGAAAAAACACAAATAATGCCTTACTGTTGATGAAATGCAGTGAGCAAACGCGACAATTCCCAATATTTTCAATTTCGATATCTGCACGGCCAATGTTCACCAAGCACTTTAGCTGCTGTTGCCCCTTCAGCTCTCGCTAAAGTTGGGTACATGACTCTCACGCTTACCCCGACTCCCACAATTGTTTACAGCGCAAAAATGCACAATTTTGGCGGTTTTTAACAGGTAGGAAAGTACGCGTTTCGTGTAAAGGGAGGTTTCACGGCAGTCGGGTCACGACCCATGACCCGTACTGTTGCTACGCTACTCCAACTGGATTACATACGATGAACTGCAGGTAGGCACTTACCATAGTTTCCAGTTAAAACCCACTGAAATTGTCAATTTTTGCGCTGTAAATAATTATAGAAATCGGGATAAGCGTGTGAGACATTTAGCCAACTTCAGAATTCCAAAAGTGAGGAGAAATGACGGTAGATAGAAGCGAGAACTGAAGGGACAACAACAGACAGAGTACTTGGCGAACATTGGCCATTTGCTCACTGCATTTCATCAACTAAGGTATTTTTTCTTGATTCCTTTGGCATCTAAAAAGTTTGAGAAGTGATAAATCTGGCTGTAATTTTTTTTAATAGCCCTTACTTCCCGTGGGTTTTTATATACAAAATGAAGACGTATCTGAAGAAAATTTTACAACCAGATTTATCACTTCTGAGACTTTTTAGATACCAAAGGAATCAAGAAAAAACACAAATAATGCCTTAGTTGATGAAATGCAGTGAGCAAACGCGATAATTCCCAATATTTTCAATTCCGATATCTGCACGACCAATGTTCACCAAGCACTTTAGCTGCTGTTGTCCCTTCAGCTCTCGCTTCTCTTTACCTGCATTTCGCTTCACGTTTGGAATTCTGAAGTTGGGTACATGTCTCTCACGCTTACCCCGACTTACACTTTTTCAGCGCAAAAATTCAACATTTGTTCGTTTTTTAACTGGTAGGAAAGTACGCGTTTTTAGCATTAATAACATATACCTGAAGTGACGGATGTCCTCCAGATGGATTTAGCGGTTCCGTGCGCCGAGCCCTCTGACCCAGTGACCTTTCGTGCAACCCCCCCATTAACAACATATACCGGAAGCTGCGATGTCCTCCAGATGGATTGAGCGGCTCCGGGCGTCAAGCCCTATGACCCAGTGACCCCTCTATTTGGCAGGTGTGTGCGGGAGTGGGGAGCAGCCGGACTGAGATGGACACCGGGCTGGATGCGAGTGTGTGCAGTCCACCCGTCCGTGCGGGAGCCAGCGCTGTCCCACGCGGACACGTCATCGCCAGTGAGAAGTGGAGGGGCTCCCAGCTGACCGTCGGCTGCCAGGGTAGGTGTGGAGACTGGTCGAGGCTGGCAGGTCCCTCCCTTCCCCACCCCTCACCCCCACTTGTCGAACTACCTCCTCCATCTCTCCCCGGTGCCTCGGCACCCTCTCACGCCTCACTACCTCTCACCACCCCAGCAGCACGTCCCACCCCAACCACTTGCCCGCACATCTCTCTCTCCGCCTCTCACCTTCGAGCTGAACCCTCCTGCGTTGGACATTTGCACCGTGCGGGAATACAGATTGTGACTGACGCACCATCTATGCCTCTCACAATTTATATACCTCGAATCTCCCCGCAACCTCCGCGGTTCCAGGGAAAATAATCCAAGTGTAAGTTCCCTCCGCAGCTGAAACCGCGCTGGCCCCAGACACACTCACCCCGTGCCCGTGCTCTCTCTCCAGGCAGGGTCACCGTGCTGTATGAGGATGACTTGGGGCTGGTGGATTTCCACCTCTCCCAGCGGCTCTGTGTCCTTTACGTCTCCGAATCAGACCTGGTAGCCGGCAATAATTACAGGAGGAAGCTGGTCCGATTTCGCAAAGTAAGTCCACAGCGCTCGGCCGGGTTACCGGGGTGTGGGGGACCGGGTTACCGGGGTGTGGGGGTTCCCCAGGTTCCGTGCTGTGGACAGCATAGAAACATAGAAATTAGGTGCAGGAGTAGGCCATTCGGCCCTTCGAGCCTGCACCGACATTTAATATGATCTTGGCTGATCATCCAACTCAGTATCCCGTACCTGCCTTCTCTCCATACCCCCTGATCCCCTTAGCCAGAAGGGCCACATCTAACTCCCTCTTAAATATAGCCAATGAACTGGCCTCAACTACCCTCTGTGGCAGAGTTCCAGAGATTCACCACTCTCTGTGTGAAAAAAAGGTCTTCTCATCTCGGTTTCAAAGGATTTCCCCCTTATCCTTAAGCTGTGACCCATGTCCTGGACTTCCCCAACATCGGGAACAATCTTCCTGCATCTAGCCTGTCCAACCCCTTAAGAATTTTGTAAGTTTCTATAAGATCCCCTCTCAATCTCCTAAATTCTAGAGAGTATAAACCAAGTCTATCCTGTCTTTCTTCATAAGACATTCCTGACATCCCAGGAATCAGTCTGGTGAACCTTCTCTGCACTCCCTCTATGGCAATAATGTCCTTCCTCAGATTTGGAGACCAAAACTGTACGCAATACTCCAGGTGTGGTCTCACCAAGACCCTGTACAACTGCAGTAGAACCTCCCTGCTCCTATACTCAAATCCTTTTGCAATGAAAGCTAACATACTATTCGCTTTCTTTACTGCCTGCTGCACCTGCATGCCTACTTTCAATGACTGGTGTACCATGACACCCAGGTCTCGCTGCATCTCCTCCTTTCCCAATCTCCCACCATTTAGATAATAGTCTGCTTTCTCGTTTTTGCCACCAAAATGGATAACCTCACATTTATCCACATTATACTGCATCTGCCAAACATTTGCCCACTCACCCAGCCTATCCAAGTCACCTTGCAGTCTCCTAGCATCCTCCTCACAGCTAACACTGCCCCCCAGCTTAGTGTCATCTGCAAACTTGGAGATATTGCCTTGAAATCCCTCATCCATTAATATATATTGTAAATAGCTGGGGTCCCAGCACTGAGCCTTGCGGTACCCCACTAGTCACTGCCTGCCATTGTGAAAAGGACCCGTTTACTCCTACTCTTTGCTTCCTATTTGCCAGCCAGTTCTCTATCCACATCAATACTGAACCCCCAATGCCGTGTGCTTTAAGTTTGGAGCCGAAGGGCCAGTTTCTGTGCTGTACATCTGTCGTCTGTATCCACCTTCCCCGTGTTGTAGGCGAGCACGTTAAACGGCATCGTGATGGTGGAGAAGACGCCGCTGAGTGAGCAGTACTTTGCCGGCGTGCAGCGCTTCGTGGTGCTGGATCTGGGCCTCACCCTCCTCCCCGTCGCCAGTCCCACCGAGGCCTCGCAGCTCCTCGCCCAGCTGGTCAGTGTACCCGACCCCTCCCACCCACCCTCCAAAACACACCCACCCAACCCCTCCCACACACCCAACCCCCGACCCTCCCCCGCCCACCCAACCCAACACGGACACCCCAACCCCCTGACCCCTCCCCCACCCACCCAACCCAACACGGACACCCCAACCCCGACACACCCCCACCCAACTCCGACACCCACCCAACCCCTCCCTCACACCCAACCCCCGACCCTCCCCCACCCAACCCAACACGGACACCCCAACCCCGACACACCCCCACCCCAAACCCAGACACCCCCCAACCCCCTGACCCCTCCTCCACCCACCCAACCCCGACACTTCTCCCCCCCCTTATCGCCGCCACCATGACCCTCTCCCCTCTGTGTGCAGGTGCAGGAGGAGAACAGGGAGCGGCAGAACCCGTTTGTGCGTCGGGGCCGCAGTGGGCTGAGTGAGGCTGCTGTCCTGGCCTCTGTGCAGCGGATCCCAGGAGTGGGCAGGGTGAAAGCCCTGAGCCTGCTGCGCCACTACCCCAGCATCCAGCAGCTCAGCACTGCCTCTCCGCCTGACCTGGAGGAGCTGGGCGGCCCTGCCCTGGCTCGGCACCTCACACACTTCTTCTCACCCCCTTCCTGAGCCCAGTCCCGGACACAGTACCCACCTGGGACACCAGCGCCGGTTCACTCAGGCCGGCGCTCATCACTGCTGGGGATGTGTGTGTGTATGTGTGTGTGTGGGGGGGGGGATATGTGTCTATGTGGGGATGTGCTTGTGAGAGAGTGTGTGTGGTGTCGAGATTTGTGGACACTCGCCACTGCCCTGTGAGGCAGACAGAATAGCGCCGTGGGACAGGGTAGATGCATAGGGCGCTGTGTGTGTGTGTCTCTCTGTTTTGGGACTGAACCCCTTGGTTTATCCCCCCCCCCCCCCCCACCCGCGGCTCAACCATGGGGAGCGGGATTTAACATCGAAATCCACAGTGTACCTCTCCTCCTCCTCCCCCCCCAATATGCCCCATTCACCACAGCCCAGCCACGCCACCCTGCCCCCATCGTTGCTCCGGGCTCACCTCCCACACACAGCCCGTCCACAGTAAAACTGTTGACAAACACAGGCAGCGGGCGTACACTTGTTTTTTTATTATGAAGATGCTCACAAAGGATTACGGGGGGTGAGTGGGACAGGACAGTTCCAGCAGCAGGTCCCGGGCCATTGGGAGGGAGAGCAGTGTTTCCTTGACACTGCCCAGCATGTGCTCCTGGACACGGTCCCGCGGTCCTGCAACCTCCTGATTCACTAAGGGATTGGCAGCGAGGGGCATAGTTGCAGACGCCCCCACTAGCGGAGAGATTAGGGGAGAGCGCCGTAAATACCTCATGAAATCAAACCCCAAACAGTGCGATCAGAGCACTTGTTAAAGTCACAGCAAGTAGTGAAGTTGTGAACACCCAGAGATGTGGGAATCCCTGCTGCAGAAGGCAGTGGAGGCCAATCCACAGGATACATTCAAAATAGTGTTAGATAGAGCTCTGAGGGCTAGCAGAATCAAGGGATATGGGGAGAAGACAGGAACGGGGTACTGATTGTGGATGATCACAGTGAACGGCTCGAAGGGCCGAATAGCCTACACCTGCACCTATTGTCTGTGCCAATGTGTCTAAGTTGTGACAGCACCTCCCACACTCACAGCTCTTCACATTACCACAGGAAAAATAAAAATGACCAAATAAATCTGCTTCATTTATACAGATGTGTCGCTAGTACATTATTTCTATTCTGTTAAATTAAGGCAATTCTCATTTGAGTATCAAACAGTAATATTTAAAATCTACGCTGTAGACATTTATAAGCTAAATGTGGGTGTGGAGGGTCAGCCTGCAGCCCGCGGGAGGGAGGGTCACATTCAGGATCATATCTGGCCACAGTGGTGTGGGCATTGGACACAGCCCGCCCCATCTAGCGGCCCGGCCCGGCCCGGCCCAGCACGGCACACACACCCCTGGCGCCGGCTGCAAGGGGAGGGGGTGGATGCCTGTGCTGCCCAGCCCAGGTTAAAGAGGGCAGGACAGGTGGCTGCTGGCACATCCGGTGGTCAGCAATGTGCGGCATCTGCTCCCCGGAGAGAGGGCAGTCTGGGGGGGGGGGGGGGGGGAGAGTCTGTGGGAAGGGGGGGGGGAGTCTGTGGGAAGGGGGGGGGGGAGTCTGGGGTGGGAAGTCTGTGGGGGGGGGGGGGGGGAGTCTGCGGAGAGAGTGAGAGTCTGGGGGAGGGGGGGGAAGTCGGGGGGGGGGGGTCTGTAGGGAGGGAGTGAGAGTCTGGGGGAAGTCTGGGGGAGGGGGGGGGGAGTCTGGGGGAGGGGGGGGAAGTCTGGGGGGGGGGGTCTGTAGGGAGGGAGTGAGAGTCTGGGGGAGGGGGGGGGAAGTCTGGGGGGAAGGGGGGCAGAATCTGCCGGTCACCATCAGGCAGAAGTTTGGATTTTGTGCTGCCTGGCGAGATGATGGCAGCATTGGGCCTGAGGGCTGGACACAGACATGGTGCGACGGTCCAGGCAGCCCCAAGCCCGGTGCAGTGGGAGCTGGGGCCAGGCACTGACCACCTGGGCGAGCAGACAGAGTGTGTCCGGAGGCGCTGGCCTGTTAGTAGAGTGAGCTCCCATCAGCTGGCTGTATGCTGGGGCCAGGCTGGATGCTGTTGTCTACAGCCGACGGAAGGCTCGTTGTGCTCGCTGTCTTCTTGCTGTTCTTGCTGGCCCAGTTCAGGAAGGACAGTTTCTTGCTGACCTTCTTGCCCTTCCTGCCCTTGCCCTCGTCCAGCACCCAGCAGGACTGTGAGTAGGCCTTGGACAAGCCGACGCAGAACGTCGCACTCTTGGGCTGTGGGACAAGGGAACGTAGTCACTGTCAGTCACCACATTACTGTCTGCCCGCCCCTTCCCCCTCCCCCTCCCCCAGGGTGCAGGAAGGTGGCTGGGAGCACCATGTGGACACATGTTATCACGAGGGGGTGGGCTGGGTATGAAGCGCCGGTTGTTGACAGGAACCATGCTGCAGTGAAGTGTTTACAGAGCCAGTGCCAGCTGAGGGCTGCTCACCTGACCTAGTGTAGAGATCCCTGCCACTGGGAATATCACAGCCCAGCTGCTCCCTGCAACAACATCCCGGCACCTTGCCATCCACTTCCTCTCCCACACACCCTGGGCCTCGGGTTTATTTCTGGAGCGAGGGTGGGGTTATAGGGGTACAAGAACACGAGGTGCATGGATAAAGTGATGTGCTTTTTCCACTAGGAAAGAGGATTCAAGCCAACGAGGTGAGAGGGTAGGAGATTTAAGATGGGAGCTCAGAGACAATTGTTTCACTCAGAGGGTGGTCCATATCTGCCAGATGAAGCGGATACAATTACAACCATCAGAAAGTCATTTGGACAAATATGTGGATAGGATGGGGTTGGAGGGCCATGGGCCACATGCAGGCAAATGGGACCAACCCAGGATGCCAAGCTGTCAGCCCGGATGAGATGGGCCAAAGGGTCTGTTTCTGTATGGTACTGACCCAATGCTGGTGAAACCAAGCAGCTGGTGATTGGAGGCCACGGGTCAGAGCAGGGATGGGATGAGGGGCCGAAGGGCCTGATCATGGCAATGCTGAGAGGTGGAACTGAAGATAGACACAAAATGCTGGAGTAAATCAGCAGGACAGGCAGCATCTCTGGAAAGAAGGAGTGGGTGACGTTTCGGGTCAAGATGTCTTCAGGTGTAACAAGGGCAGACCCCACCGCAGCACTGGAAGCCCCTCCCTTGCACCAATACACACCCAGCTACCCAGGGCAAGGGTGGGGCAACCCTCAAGGAAGGGGAGGCACTCGGGGACCAGCGGCCAGAGAGGAGGGGCCTCATCCCCACACCCCCCTCCACCTCAACCCCACCCCCTCCACCTCAACCCCACCCCCCCCTCCACCTCAACCCCACCCCCCTCCACCTCAACCCCACCCCCCCTCCACCCCACCCCCCCCTCCACCTCCACCTCAACCTCACCCCCAACCTCCCCCCCCCCCCACATCAACCCCACCCCCCTCCACCTCAACCCCACCCCTCTCCACCTCAACCCCACCCCCCCCTCCACCTCCACCTCAACCCCACCCCCCTCCACCTCAACCCCACCCCCCTCCACCTCATCCCCACCCCCCTCCACCTCAACCCACCCCCTCCACCTCAACACCACACCCCCCTCCACCTCAACCCCACCCCCTCCACCTCAACCACACCCCCCTCCCACCTCAACCCCACCCCCTCCACCTCAACCACACCCCCCTCCACCTCACCACCCCCCCCTCCACCCCACCCCCCCCCCTCCACCTCCACCTCCACCTCACCCCCAACCTCCCCCCCCACCCCTCCACCTCAACCCCACCCCCTCCACCTCATCCCCACCCCCCTCCACCCCCTCCACCTCATCCCCACCCCCCTCCACCCCCACCCCCTCCACCTCATCCCCACCCCCTCCACCTCAACCCCACCCCAACCTACCTGTGCCGCACCCCCACACCTCCCCGCAACTCACACCCACCCCCCCAACACATCCCCCACTCCGGTCACTCACCACCTGTGCTGCCTCCAGCCCCTGTGCGCTGATGACCTGAATGTCCAGCCCGTCGGCCGGCATGTCCTGCAGCATCGCCTCCACCTCACTGGCCGAGGCCCATTTACAGTCCGTCCCTCCCACCGACACCACCACGTCTCCGTCCTTCAGTCCCGCAGCCTGCAGGGGGAGTGGATCAGCACTGAGCGCAGAGTCCCCCGCATCAGCGGTCCCCCCCCCCCCCCCACACAAACGACCCACTCTCCCCCGCTCCTTAACCCCCCTACACACCAGTGTCCCCCAGCTCCTCCCCTCTTCCCCCAGTTCACACCAATGTAGGTGGTGTCTCGGAGAGTGACGGTGTCTTGGGTTATCAGGGTATCGGAATCATCAGGGGAAGTGGGCAGAGGGGTGGCAGGTGGAGTTTAACAGAGACTTCCAGAAGGCTTTCGACAAGGTCCCACATAAGAGATTAGTATACAAACTGACAAGGTCCCACATAAGAGATTAGTATACAAACTTAAAGCACAAGGCATTGTTCAGTATTGATGTGGATAGAGAACTGGCTGGCAAACAGGAAGCAAAGAGTAGGAGTAAACGGGTACTTTTCACAATGGCAAGGCAGTGACTAGTGGGGTACCGCAAGGCTCAGTACTGGGACCCCAGCTATTTACAATATATATTCATGATCTGGATGAGGGAATTGAAGGCAATATCTCCAAGTTTGCGGATGACACTAAGCTGGGGGGCAGTGTTAGGTGTGAGGAGGATGCTAGGAGACTGCAAGGTGACTTGGATAGGCTGGGTGAGTGGGCAAATGTTTGGCAGATGCAGTTTAATGTGGATAAATGTGAGGTTATCCATTTTGGTGGCAAAAACGGGAAAGCAGATTATTATCTAAACAGTGGCCGATTGGGAAAGGGGGAGATGCAGTGAGACCTG
>JAWMAR010000388.1:1363555-1407365 GCA_036785375.1 Leucoraja ocellata
CGCATACAGCACGTAATCCACTGACATTTTTGTCGCCGTCCAACGGGATCCCACCACTAGCCACAAAGAATTTATTTAGGTCAGAAGGTGGTGAATCTGTGGAAGTTCTGTTGCGCATAGGAGAGGCTGGTAGGAGGGAGGCCAAGTGTGTGGCTATTTTTCAGGTAGCGATAGACAGATTTGTATTAGTACAGGTGTCAGGAGTTATGGGGGGGAAGGCAGGAGAGTGGGGTTAGGAGGGAGTATGCTTGATGGGCCAAATGGCCTGATTCTGCTCCCATCACATGAGCGTGTAACTTACCGCAGCAGGTTCTCGGCCCCGGCCCGGAGCCGCATGGCTTTGATGATTTGCTGATTGAGTGAGACGCGATGAGTCTGCAGCTTGCTGCGGCCAGTCTGTGCATACGGGTTGCAGCCCTGTGGAACACCGGCACAGTTAGTAGCCCCCCAACCCCACTTCCACCCTGACCCCCCGGCATAGACCCCCCCCCCCGCCCCCCGCCGGATGTGGGGACAAAGTGAGAGGGTCCCTGGCCTTACAGTGGGGTCAGCAACAGGTCACACTCCCCCACACCTGCGACAAGGCCACAGACAATCTACGACGATCGGCAGAGCTGCCAGGACTGGAGGCCACAGTGAGGGACATGCACAGGGCCAGTAGGATCATGGAGTGCAGTTGTGGGCAGCGTGTGTAGGGAGCAGGGGAGATGCAGCGCTGTACTTCAGGCACGGTGGGGTTTGCTTAGACAATAGGTGCAGGAGTAGGCCATTCGGCCCTTCAAGCCAGCACTGCCATTCAATGTGATCATGGCTGATCATCCCCAATCAGTACCCTGTTCCTGCCTTCTCCCCATATCCCATGACTCCGCTATTTTTAAGAGCCCTATCTAGCTCTCTCTTGAAAGTTTCCAGAGAACCGGCCTCCACCGCCCTCTGAGGCAGAGAATTCCACAGACTCACCACTCTCTGTGAGAAAAAGTGTTTACTCATCTCCGTTCTAAATGGCTTACTCCTTATTCTTAAACGGTGGCCCCTAGTTCTGGACTCCCCCAACATCGGGAACATGTTTACTGCCTCTAGTGTGTCCAAACCCTAAATAATCTCATCTGTTTCAATTATTCCCTTTCATCCTTCTAAACTCCAGAGTATACAAACCCAGCCGCTCCATTCTCTCAGCATGTGTGGTCTCACTAGGGCCCTGTACAACTGCAGAAGGACCTCCTTGCTCCTATACTCAACTCTTCTTGTTATGAAGGCCAACATGCCATTTGCTTTCTTCACTGCCTGCTGTATCTGCATGCTTACTTTCATTGACTGATTAACAAGGACCCCCAGATCCCGTTGTACTTCCTTTTCCCAACTTCACACCATTTAGATAATAATCTGCCTTCCTGTTTTTGCTACCAAAGTAAACTGCATCTGCCCACGCCCCCAACCTGTCCAAGTCACCCTGCATTCTTATAGCATCCTCATCACAGTTCACTGCCACCCAGCTTTGTGTCATCTGCAAATTTGCTAATGTTACTTGTAATCCCTTCATCTAAATCATTAATAGCTGCGGTCCCAGCACCGAGCCTTGTGGTACCCCACTAGTCACTGCCTGCCATTCTGAAAGTGACCCGTGAATCTCTACTTTTTGTTTCATGTCTGCCAACCAATTTTCTATCCATGTCACCACTCTACCCCCAATAGCATGTGCCCTGATTTTGCCCACTAATATGGGACCTTATCAAATGCTTTCTGAAAGTCCAGGTACACTACATCCACTGGCTCTCCCTTGTCCATTTTCCTAGTTACATCCTCAAAAAATTCCAGAAGATTAGTTAAGCACGATTTCCCCTTCATAAATCCATGCTGACTCGGACGATCCTGTTACTGTTATCCAAATGTGTGGCTATTTCATCTTTTATAATTGACTCCAGCATCTTCCCCACCACCGATGTCAGGCTAACTGGTCTATAATTCCCTGTTTTCTTTCTACTGCCTTTCCTAAAAAGTGGGATAACATTAGCTACCCTCCAATCCACAGGAACTGATCCGGAATCTATAGAATATTGGAAAATTATCACCAATGCGTCCACAATGTCTAGAGCCACTTCCTTAAATACCCTGGGAGGCAGCCCATCAGGTTCTGGAGATTTATCAGCCTTCACTCCCATCAGTCTATTCAACACCATTTCCTGCCTGATGGGAATTTCCTTCAGTTCCTCCGTTACCCTAGATCCTCTGGCCACTAGTACATCAGGAGATTGTTTGTGTTTTCCTTAGTGAAGACAGATCCAAAGTACCTGTTCAACTCGTCTGCCATGTCCTTGTTCCTCATAATAAATTCACCTGTTTCAGTCTTCAAGGGTCCAACTTTGGTCTAACTAATGTTTTCCTCTTCACATACCTAAAGAAGCTTTTACTATTCTCCTTTATATTCTTGGCAAGCTTACCATCGTACCTCATTTTTTCTCCTCGTATTGCCTTTTTAGTTATCTTCTGTTGCTCTATAAGAGTGTCCCAATCCTCTGGCTTCCCGCTCATCTTTGCTATGTTATACTTCTTCTCTTTTATTTTTATACTGTCCCTGACTTCCCTTGTCAGCCAATAGTCGCCCCTTACTCCCCTTGGAATCTTTCTTCCTCTTTGGAATTAAGTGATCCTGCACCTTCTGTATTATTCCCAGAAATACCTGCCATTGTTGTTCCACTGTCATCCCTGCTGGGGTATCTTTCCAGTCACCTTTGGCCAGCTCCTCCCTCAGTTCCATAGTCCCCTCTGTTCAACTGACTCCTCTTTGTTCAACGGAGTCCCCTTTGTTATGGGGAGGGACGGGACAGGCTGCTGAACCTGCAGTGGAGGAGGCTTAGGGGTGACAGGCAGTATAGACAGCCGGAGCCTGTTCCCACCATAGGGGTGCCTGGAGCCACAGGGATTGGGCTTAAGGTGGGGAGGGAATCGTGGATGCACTGGTGATCATTTTCCAATGTTCTCTCGACCTTTGGATCAGTTCCTGTGGACTGGAGGGTAGCCAATGTAACTCCACTTTTTAAGAAAGGAGGGAGAGAAAATGGAGTTTTAGAGACCAGTTAGCCTTAAATCAGTGTTCAAGAAGGAACTGCAGATGCTGGGAAATCGAAGGTACAGAAAAAAGCTGGAACATCTCAGCGGGTGCAGCAGCATCTATGGAACAAAGGAAATAGGCAACGTTTCGGGCCGAAACGTCTGAAGAAGGGTTTCGGCCCGAAACGTTGCCTATTTCCTTCGCTCCATAGATGCTGCTTCACCTGCTGAGTTTCTCCAGCTTTTTTGTGTACCTTAAATCAGTAGTGGGGAAGATGCTTGAGTCGGGTTTTAAAGATGTTATAGCAGCACATTTGGAAAGCAGTGACAGGATCGGTCAAAGTCAGCATGGATTTATGAAGGGGAAATCATGCTTGACTAATCTTCTGCAATTTTTTGAAGATGTAACAAGTAGAATGGATAAGGGAGAGCCAGTGTGTGAACTTTCAAAGAGCCTTGACAAGGTCCCACAAAATAGATCAGTGCGCAAAATTAGAGCACATGGTATTGGGGGTACGGTATTGACATGGATACAGAACTGGTTGGCAGACAGGAAGCAAAGAGTAGGAATTAACGGGTCCTTTTCAGAATGGCAGGCAGTGAGTTGGTGTACGGACCCCAGTTATTTACAATATATATTAACGATTTAGACGAGGGAATTAAATGTGACATCTCCAAGTTTACAGATGACACAAAGCTGGGTGGCAGTGTGGGCTGCGATGAGGATGCTACATGGTGCAGTGTGACTTGGATAGGTTGGGTGAGTGGGCAGATGCATGGCAGATGCAGTATAATGTGGATAATTGTGAGGTTATCCAATTTGGTGGCAAGACCAGGAAGGCAGATTATTATCTGATTGGTGTCAGGTTAGGAAAAGTGGAGGTGCAACGAGACCTGTGTGTCCTTGTATATCTGTCACTGAAAGTAAACATGCAGGTACAGCAAGCAGTGAAGAAAGCTAAGGGCTTCATTGTAAGAGGATTTGAGTTTAGAAGTAAGGAGGTCTGCCTACAGTTGTACAGGGCCCTGGTGAGACCGCACAGTACTACGTGTGATTTTGGTCTCCTATTTTGTGGAAGGGCATTATTGCTATTAAGGAAGTGCACCGTAGGTTCATCAGGTTAATTCCCGGGGTGGTGGGACTGGCATGATGAAGGATGGGTCGAATGGGCTTGTATTCACTGGAATTTGGAAGGATGAGACACATAAAATGTTTTAAGGGATTCAACATGTTCAATGTGTTCCCATTGTTGGAGTAGTTCAGAACCAGAGGTCACAGTTTAAGAATATAGGATTGTGATGAGGAAAAAGCATTTGTGAAATCTGAATTTGTGAAATGTCAATCTGTGGAATTCTCTGCCACAGAAGGTAGTGGAGGCCAATTCACTGGATGTTTTCAAGAGAGTTAGATTTAGATCTTAGGGCGAAAGGAATCAAGGGATATGGGGGGAAAGCAGGAACTGGGTACTGATTTTAGATGATCAGCTATGATCATATTGAATGGCGATGCTGGCTCGAAGGTCCAAATGACCTACTCCTGCACTTATTTTTCTGTTTCTAAAATTGCACACAATACTCCAGGTGCAGCCTCACCAGGGCTCTGTACAACTGCAGTAGGACCCCATAGGATAGCGCTAGTGCTGGTCGGCATGGGCTCGGTGGGCTGAAGTGTTGCTTCCGCGCAGTATCTGACAGCGCAGAACAGTCTACCTCCACCCGGGCCAGCAGGGGGTAGATTCCTGGCAGGAAGGTCTTGAGCTAAGAACACAGCCTTTATTTATGCTTTCATTTCCCTGAAACTCGACCTGCAAATATGGGTGCGGTGGTGTTGTTTTGTATCAGTGACACAACCCTGCCCTTGCTGTCCCGGGCGAGCGGGCGGGGTACTGGCATCGTCTGACAGGGAGTCGGGAACTCAGACCCAGCCAGCCCGGCCGAGCTCGGAGCCAAGGAAAGACCGGGCAAAGTTACCGGTGGGGGGACATTGGATGGGACGGAGGGTGGCCCCAGGGTGAGGGACATCTGCAGTAACACGTGCACATAAGACAGTTAAACATGGCAGGCAGTTTACCCACCTGGATTTAGGTGGGAGCTCAGGGGCAAGAGTTTCACTCAAACTCTAGCACGTACCGGGAATGAGGTGCCAGGGTACAGCGTGGACGCTGATATAATGGTAACGTTTAAAGGCATTTGGGCAGCTACACTGAGAGGAAGGGTTAGCTGGATGTGGGCCAAATGCAGGCAAATACCAACTGGGTCGGCCTGGACCAGGTGGGCCGAATGGACCGTTTCCCGTGCTGTACATCCTGTGACTCTGACTGAGTCCAGCTCGATCTGTAACAGCTTCGCCCCCGAGACAGGCGCGGGTAGATCCGCAGATACGTCGTCCCGACTGGGAGAACACGGGGCGGCCGGCGGAATGAAGGGCTGTGGGTGGTGGGACAGGGACAGGTGCGGGGGGGGGGGGGGGGGCAGGTGCGGGGGGAGGGGCACAGGTGAGGGGGGAACAGGTGCGGGGGACAGGTGCGGGGGGGGGGGACAGGTGCGGGGGCACAGGTGCGGGGGGGGGGGCAGGTGAGGGGGGTGGGGCACAGGTGCGGGGGGGGGGCAGGTGCGGGGGGGGGGCAGGTGAGGGGGGGACAGGTGCGGGGGACAGGGACAGGTGAGGGGGGAACAGGTGCGGAGGACAGGTGCAGGCGGGGAGGGGGGGGAGACTGGGACAGGGCTGAAGAATAAAGGATGGAGGAGGGCAGTGCAGGGTAGCCCGACACGGTGACCCTTCAATCCCGCTCCCGGCCACACCAACCTTGTGGAAGTAGCTGTTCTCCCGCTGGGCACCGGGCCGAACCGAGTCGGTCATGGCGGGGACGGGGCGACGGTTACCGGTGCCGCTCCGCTCCCCTCCCTGATCGGGCGGCCAGCTCGGCTCCACAATCTCCTGCTCCCGCTTTTCCGAATCCAGGTCTGGCCGCGATTCCTCAGCTCAGCTCCGCTCCCCTTCCCTTCCCGGTCTACGATTCTGCCGCTCCCGGTAACGTCTCCGTGTAGCCGCCGCTGCGCTTCCTGTCCGTGGCCTGGACCCGCCCTCACCACGAAATACACACCCGCGACCGTGGGATTGTAGTGTGGTGATTGCAGTGTGGTGATTGCGGGCTGTAGTGGTGATTGCGGGCTGTAGTGGTGATTGCGGGACTGTAGGGTATTGCTTGTTCGTGTAACAGGTGTATGTGGGGCAGGTTTCAGCAAAGATCTTTGGGTTTCAGTGCGTGTGTCGACTGTAGGGTGAGACGTGTTGTTCACTAAATCTTGTCCTATCAACGCCGCTCCCACAGCCCAGCAGCCCCCGCCCTGAAAACCAAACACAGCTCCAACAGCTGACCCTTGTTCCCAGGGCCGTTCCCACAGCAACGTATGAACATGCCTGGCCCCTTTCCAGGCTACAGAGAGCAGTGAATAAAGGAGCTGGTGTCTGCCAGGGCGTTCAGCGGGCACAGACAACTGCCTGGTTAACTCGTCGCTTCCCACCCAAACCACCCCCTTCCCAGGTACCAGGGGCCACAGTTTAAACCATTTAGAACGGAGACGAGGAAACACTTTTTCACACAGTGTTGTGAATCTGTGGAATTCTCTGCCTCAGAGGGCAGTGGATTCTCTGGATACTTTCAAGAGAGAGTTAGATATAGCTCTTAAAGATACCAGAGTCAAGGGATATGGGGAGAAGGCAGGAACGGGGTACTGATTGTGGATAATCAGCCATGATCACATTGAATGGCGGTGCTGGCTCAAAGGGCCGAATGGCCTACTCTTGCACCTATTGTCTACTGTCTACTTTCCCCTACAACTGCAGCAGATGCAACACCTGTCCCTACACCTCCCCCTCGACTCTGTCCAAGGACCCCGACAGTCCTTTCAGGTGAGGCACAGGTTCACTTGCACCTCCTCCAACCTCATCTACTGCACCCACTGTTCCAGGTGTGGACTCCTATATATCGGCGAGACCAAGAGCAGGCTCGGCGATCGTTTCGCTGAACACCTTTGCTCAGTCCACCTTAACCTACGTAATCTCCCAGTTGCTCAACACTTTAACTCCCCCTCCCATTCCCACACTGACCTTTGAGTCCTGGGCCTCCTCCATTGTCAGAGTGATGCCAGCACAAACTGGAGGAACAGCACTTCCTATTTTGTTTGGTATCTTACATCCCAGCGGTCTGAACATTGACTTCTCTAAGTTCAAGTAACCCTTGCTTTCACATTTTCTCCATCCCTCCCCCATCATAGTTCTCCAACTAGTCTGACTGTCCCGTTGATTACATTTTATCTCTATTTGCTTCATAGTCAACTTCCCCTGACTAACAATGATATATTCTACATTTTCTGTTGCTGTGTGACTGTACTACCAGTGCCATGTGCTAGTCAGAGTAGAAATAGGAGGATATTGCAGATGAAAACGTGGCTTGAAAAATGGTGCAAGGGGGAGGGATTCAAATTTCTAGGGCATTGGAACCAGTTCTGGGGGATGGGAGACCATTACAAACAGGACGGTCTGCACCTGAGCTGGAATGGAACCAATGTCCTTGTGTTTGCTAGTGCTGTCGGGGAGGATTTAAACTAATGTGGCAGGGGGATGGGAGCATGAGCAGAGAGGCAGAGGGGTGTAAAATGAGGGTAGGTAGCAAGGTGAAAAGTAAAAGTGGCAGGCAGACAAATCCAGATTACATTTTATCTCTATATGGTTCGTAGTCAACGTCCCCTGACTAACAATGATGTATTCTCCATTTTCTGTTGCTGTGTGACTGTACTGTAATGGGGCATGGCGCGTGACTGTACTTCTAGTGAACCTCCTCTGCACACATTTCCTGATATTTCTTCAAATGCGACCTGACCAGCGTCTTTTAGAGCCTCAGCATTACGATACGATACGATAAAAATTTTCTTCATCCCCGGAGGGAAATTGATCTGCTGAACAGTCACAACACACACGGTGCACAAAAACATGAAATTAAAAGTGAAAACAAAACAAAAAGACAAGCGACTGTTGTCTGGCTGCCCTGGGCCCAGCGCCTTTCGTTATTTGTACCCGTTTTTGTATTCTCATGCTCTTGAAATAAATGCTAGCATTACGTCTGTCTTCCTTGCTACCGATTAGTGTGACTGTACTGTAGAAGCGTAGAAACATAGAAAAACAGGAGTAGGTCATTCGACCCTTCAATAAGGAGTAGGTCATTCAACCATTCAATATGATCATGGCTGATCATCTAAAATCAGTGCCCCGTTCCTGCGTTCTCCCCATATCCCTTGATTCCTTTAGCCCCAAGAGCTAAATCTAACACTCTCTTGAAAACATCCAGTGAATTGGCCTCCACTGCCTTCGGTGGCAAAGAATTCCACAGATTCACAACTCATGGGATGAAGAAGTTTTTCGTAATTTCAGTCCTAAATTGTCTCCCCCTTATTCTTAAATTGTGACCTATGTTTCTGGACTCCCCTAACATCGGGATTTTTCCTTCATCTAGCATGTCTAATCCTTTAAGAATTGTATATGTTTCTATAAGATCCCCTCTCATCCTAAATTCCAGTGAATACAAGCTCAGCCTCTATCTATCTCTTTCTCTCTCTCGCTCCTACCCCATCCTCCTCTCATTCTCCTTCTCTCTCCCTCCCTCTCTGTCTCTCTATCTCCCTCTCTGTCTCTCCCTCTCCCTTTCTCTCTCCCTCTCTCTCTCTCTCTCTCTCTCACATTCTGTGGCCACAGTTGCGGGGGAACCTGTTCCGCTGGTATAGCGAGCACGTACTACTCATTTCCATCTTTTGTTGAGAGGTCAAATTCCACTGTAGCAATCTGAGCCTTGGTGTTGGTTTACTATTGTCACGTGTCCCGAGATACAGTGAAACACTTTGTGTGTGTGTGTGTGTGTGCGTGCGTGTGTGCGCGTGTGTGTGCGCGCGTGTGTGTGTGTGTGTGTGTGTGTGTGTGTGTGTGTGTGTGTGTGTGTGTGTGTGTGTGTGTGTGTGTGTGTGTGTGTGTGTGTGTGTGTGTGTGTGTGTGTGTTATCGTGATCCAGTACATGAGTACAATCACGGCACACAGAAGAGCAACAGGTGGTGCAAAGGGAAGCATACCGGAGAGCAGAATATCTTGTTACAGCTACGTAGATTGGCGCAGAGACTGTTTGGGGTGTCCTTCACCCTCCTGCTTATCAAGAATCTACGCATGTTGACGTACAAATATTCAGTCTTGTTTGAGCAAGAGTTTCAAATGCTGAGAAATCTCTGGTTTTGAAACCAACAGCAAGGGTTCCACAGTACTTTGTCCACTCCACCCTGTTGAGCTCTCTGTACATCCCTCACCTCTCTAACACTGCACAATTCCAGCTTGACCATGCCACAGAACCCAGGTTGCCCCAGTAAACCCTCCCCGAACTGCTCGCCCCTCAGTCTGCCCCAGACACGGTCTCACAATACCCTGCATCACTCACCACAACCTGTCTGTGCTTCCACAGGCCCTGCACACGTGTATCCTCTGTGTTGGAAACAAGGGAGGAGACGGCCAGTAGCTGTGCCGGGTGAGATGCCGGAACAGTGTGGCCACCAATGGTGTAAGTTGCAACGCTGTTTAAGAAAGGCAGCAGGGACAAGCCAAGGAACTGCAGGCTGACCCCAGTTGTGGGGAAGTTACCGGGATGGCCAGAATCCATCAGCATTTGGATGGATGGATGGATGGATGGATGGATGGATAGTACGTGTGGCTTTCTGTGTGGGAAGCCGTGTCGCACGGATCTGACAGAGTTTTTTGAAGAGGAGACTCTATGACGAGGAGGTCATAGAGTGATACAGTGTAGAAACAGGCCCTTCGGCCCAACTTGCCCACATCGGCCAACATGTCCCAGCTACTTTAGTCCCACTTGCCTGCGCTTGGTCCATATCCCTCTAAACCTGTCCTTTCCATGTACCTGCCTAACTGTTTCTTAAACGATGGGATAGTCCCAGCCTCCACTACCTCCTCTGGCAGCTTGTTCCATACACCCACCACCCTTTGTGTGAAAATGTGACCCCTCAGATTCCTATTAAAACTTTTCCCCTTCACCTTAAGCCTATGTCCTCTGCTCCTCGATACCCCTACTCTGAACAAGAGACTCTGTGCATCTACCCAAAATCAGCCCTTGTCTGACTAAATGCCCGTATATTCTATCCCTCAGAATACCCTCTAGTAACTTTCCAACTACAGATGTTAAGCTTACTGAGCTATAATTCCCAGCATTTTCCCTGCTGCCCTTCTTGAATAGAGGCACAACATTTGCCACCCTCCAGTCTGCCAGCACCTCTCCTGTGTTTATAGATGACTCGTACATTTCATCCAGGGATCCTGCACCTCTCCTACTCTTCTCCCCAATCCCTCCCTCTCCTTTCCCCTACCTTCAGCCACTCCCTCCCATCTTCCTCTCCCCTCCCTACCCCCTCCTATCCCTCTATTCCCCCACCTCCCCCACTCATCACCACTATCCCTCCTGACCTGCCCCACTGCCATCCTGTCCCTTTATTCTCCACTCCCTACCCTGCCCCCTCCTCTTCCTCTATTCTCCCTCCTCCCCTAACAATCCCTCCCCCCTGCTCTTCACCCTCCCTCTTCTTTGCCCTCTCCTGATACCCTCCCCCAATCCCTCCTTCACCTCTCGCTCTTCTCGCTCCGGACCGCGTACTCCGGTGGCTGCAGCTGTGGCCATCCCCTCCGGCCACCGCTGTCCGACTGAGGCGCTGGGCAATGCCGGGTGAGGCGGGCGCCGCCGGTGACTGACAGTGGATGCGACCAATCAGTGTGGCGATGGTGCAGGAAGAGGCATCGCCAGCCCGGCTGTGGCGGTGACTGACAGGAGAGGAGACCAGTCAGCGCATGCGCGGTTTTTTTAGATTTGTGAACCATAATAACCTTTAAAATATACCATCGACTGGAACAAAACTTGTTGCACTTGCAGCACATGAGAATGGTGAGTAAGCTGGCGAAAAATCATAGCGCTATCGTGTATCGTTTTTGCGCAAATAGAAAAACCATGCAAAATGGAAGAGCACGAGATCAGAGTTTTAGTTATATAAATATAGAAAGCATAGGTAGAAGAAGATATATATATGGACAGACAGACAGACAGACAGACAGACAGACAGACAGACAGACAGACAGACAGACAGACAGATGTTTCTATACCCCAGTGGTGTAACATAGAAACATAGGTTCCCAAGGGTCTGAATTCCATCCCTCATCAGCCCACCTGCCTGTCCTTTCTATAGGATTATATGCCTGAATATTAACCCTGAAAATTAGACTGGAAAGGGATCCTAGCAGGAATGAAGGTGGAACAGCAATGGCAGGAATTTCTGGGCATAATCCGGAAGACGCAGGATCATTTCATTCTAAAAAGGAAGAAAGATTCTAAGGGGAGTAGGAGGCAACCGTGGCTGACAAGAGAAGTCAGGGATAGAATAAAACTAAAAGAAAAGATGTATAACACAGCAAAGAGTTGCCGGAAGCCAGAGGATTGGGAAACTTTCATAGGACAACAAAAGGAAACAAAACGAGCAATACGGGCTGAAAAGATGAAGTACGAAGGGAAGCTGTCCAGGAATATAAAGAAGGACAGTAAAAGCTTCTTTAGATATGTTAAGGGAAAAAGATTAGCAAAGTCAAATGTGGGTCCCTTGAAGGCAGACATGGGTGAAATTATTATGGGCAACAAGGAAATGGCAGAAGAGTTGAATAGGTACTTCGGATCTGTCTTCACTAAGGAAGACACAAACAATCTCCCAGATGTACTGGAGGACAGAGGATCTAAGGGGATAGAGCACCTGAAAGAAATTTTCATTAGTATTGGGTAGGCTAATGGAACTGAAGGATGATAAATCCCCTGGGTCTGATGGTCTGCATCCCAGGGTCCTCAGGGAGTTGGCTCTAGAAATAGTGGACGCATTGGTGATCATTTTCCAATGATCAATAGATTCAGGATCAGTTCCTGTGGATTGGAGGATAGGTAATGTTACCCCACTTTTCAAGAAAGGAGCGAGAGACAAAACGGGGAATTACAGAACAGTTAGCCTGACTTCGGTGGTGGGAAAGATGCTGGAGTCAATTATTAAAGAGGTAATAATGGGGCATCTGGATAACAGTAAAATTATTAGTCCAAGTCAACATGGATTTATGAAAGGGAAATCATGCTTGACTAATCTTCTGGAATTTTTTGAGGATGTGACAAGTAAAATGGATGAAGGGGAGCCAGTGGATGTAGTGTATCTAGACTTTCAGAAAGCCTTTGATAAGGTCCCGCACGGGAGACTGGTGACTAAAATTAGAGCACATGGTATTGGGGGTAAGGTGGTGACATGGATAGAAAATTGGTTGGCAGACATGAAGCAAAGAGTAGGAGTGAATGGGTCCTTTTCAGAATGGCAGGCAGTGGCGAGTGGAGTGCCGCAAGGCTCAGTGTTGGGGCCGTAACTGTTTACCATATATATTAATGATTTGGAAGAGGGAATTAGGAGCAACACCAGCAAGTTTGCAGATGACACAAAGCTGGGTGGCAGTGTGAACTGTGAAGAGGATGTTAGGAGGTTGCAGGGTGACCTGGACAGGTTGAGCGAGTGGGCAGATGCATGGCAGATGCAGTATAATATAGATAAATGTGAGGTTATCCACTTTGGCGGCAAAAACAAGGGGGCAGATTATTATCTCAATGGGGTTAGGTTAGGTAAGGGGGAGGTGCAGCGAGACCTGGGTGTCCTTGTACACCGGTCACTGAAAGTTGGCTTACAGGTACAGCAGGCAGTGAAGAAAGCTAATGGAATGTTGGCCTTCATAACAAGAGGATTTCAGTATAGGAGTAAAGAGGTTCTTCTGCAGTTGTATAGGGCTCTGGTGAGACCACATCTAGAGTATTGTGTACAGTTTTGGTCTCCTAATTTGAGGAAGGACATCCTTGTGATTGAGGCAGTGCAGCGTAGGTTCATGAGATTGATCCCTGGGATGGCGGGACTGTCATATGAGGAATGATTGAAAAGACTAGGCTTGTATTCACTGGAGTTTAGAAGGATGAGGGGGCATCTTATAGAAACATATACAATTATAAAAGGACTGGACAAGCTAGATGCATGAAAAATGTCCAGAACCAGGGGCCACAGTCTTAGAATAAAGGGGAGGTCATTTAAGACTGAGGTGAGAAAAAACTTTTTCACCCAGAGAGTTGTGAATTTATGGAATTCCCTGCCACAGAGGGCAGTGGAGGCCAAGTCACTGGAAGGATTTAAGAGAGAGTTAGATAGAGCTCTAGGGGCTAGTGGAGTCAAGGGATATGGGGAGAAGGCAGGCACGGGTTATTGATAGGGGACAATCAGCCATGATCACAATGAATGGAGGTGCTGGCTCAAAGGGCCAAATGGCCTCCTCCGGCACCTATTTTCTATGTTTCTATGGATGAACTGCAAAAAGTGGCAAACACTGCCCAGTCCATCACCGGCTCTGACCTCCGGACCATCAAAGTGATTTACTGGAGTCGCAAAACGTCAGCGACAATCAGAGACCCACAGCATGCTCTCATCTCATCCCTGCTATCGGAAAGAAGGTGCAGGAGCCTGAAAACTGTAACGTCCAGGTTCAGGAACAGCTTCTTCCCTACAGCCATATGACTATTAAAGACTACTACCTCAAGTAATCTCTGAACTATATAGACTATTATTGTTATTATTGCAGTACTATTGTGTGTATGTATCGGTGCGTATATATATATAATATATATATACTAGATTAAGTGGGACCCGTTAGGTCCCAGCATCACACGGGAGTGCTGGTCCCCCAACACAATATTCCACCTCTCCACCAATTCCAACACAGCTTTAGCATTTCAAAACCAAAGGCAACACAGCTTTAGCATTTCCAAACTATATATTTAAACCACATTAAGGCCACTGACAGGTCAGTAAAACCACTCACAGTTTAGTTGACATGTGTTCAGTGTTATTCACAGCTCAGACTGAGAGATGTGACCCTCTCGCTCCCCCATCTTGCAGAGACTGACTGAGGCACTCAATGCTTCTGGGTTTTATAGTCCCACCGGAAGGTGCGTGGCCTTCAGGAGAGAGAATCTCAACATTTTTTAAACACTAAATACTCTTCCTTTTCATCGATGGGAAAAATCCTCTTGTCCTGCGCAGCGCAGGGGGACTCTGAGTAAGATGGCCAAAAATCACAGCCGTAAGTGGCAGCGTTTTTCTACAATCAATATACAGAACAACAGGTAGTGGTCAAGATCAGACTTTTAGTAATATAGATATATATGTACACACACACACCCAAGTACTTTCCATAATAATCTACAGGTGTTAATATTGGCCAAATTAGAGGAGGATCTTTGCATTTGCAAGGCCTGCTCGGCCTTTTTCTGTGGAAATTTGCAAGCTGTGAGCTGGCGCCAGAAAGTCTGGATCCTGGATTGATATGTAGGGTAAGGTAAGATCCAGATGTCCTTTCCATTGTTAAAATGTATGAGGACTATAAAGAGGAGCTCAGAGGTTTTGCAAATGCATGGCCGGGATTGGGCAGATAGGGGGGAGTTGTAAATACTGTTAATAATGTTGCAAAGTGTTTGTGCTGCACTTTGATGATTGGCTGAAGTGTGAAGCCTTGTTTAAATTGTTTATGCAACCTGGGAAAATGTTGCATTACTTAGTTAACTGATTTCCTTCCAGAAGCTTCTGTAGAAACATTGTAATGGGGTACTTTGTTATTAGGATACTGTTATTTGTATTTAAATCTCTGAATGGGCTCGCCCCGTCTTACCTCTCTGAGCTGCTCCACCCATACGCTCCTGCCCGGTCCCTCAGGTCAGCTGGTCAGCTGCTCCTGGAGGTACCGAGGTCTAGTCGGAGGCTCAGAGGGGATAGAGCCTTCTCTGTTGCTGCTCCGGCACTGATACGATCAGAACACCCTACTCCCTGGCTTTTGACCATGCCTGAGGCTTTGCTTCTGTTTGTGGTGTTTTTGATGTTTCTTTATTTTACATGTCTTTTCCTACTATTTCTTTTGATTGTTATTTTTGGTGTGTATTAACTTTTTTGTCAATGATTAGTGATGTACAGCACTTTGTTGCAGCTATGTTTGTTTTTAAAGTGCTCTATAAATAAAATTATTATTATTATTATTATTATTAGGTTAGGGAACTGTTAATAGCCATATAATGTAATCGATATTTGTGATTGGTTTGTAGGGGCTGCCACGCCTATCTATTTTCGCGCCACTGGGTCCGATGACTTATAAAAGGTGGTCCCCACGAGGATCAGTCGATCTTCTGGATGGGGCGCTTGGGACTGTGTAACCTTTTGGAGATGTCTGCTTGCACGAGGCTGAAGGGCTTGAACGAACAGTGACAAGGATCGGACCCGCGGTGGTTAGGTATTGTATAGGGAGTTTGTTATTGTTTGAAAGAATCAAAATATTGTTTGACTGTGTTTTACTGAACTAGACTAAGGGGGTTAAGCTCCAGGAGCATAATTACACAGGTAGACACACAATGCTGGAGGGGATGGAGAGAGAAAGCAAGGGTTTCTTGAAGTTACAGAAGTCAATGTTCATACCACTACCTAAGCTACCTAAGCGAAATATGAGGTGCTGTTCCTCTAATTTGTGCTGGGCCTCACTCTGACAATGGAGGAGGCCCAGGACAGAAAGATCAGATTGGGAATGAGAGGGGGAGTTGAAGTACTGAGCCATTGGGAGATCAGGTAGGTTAATACGGACTGAGCAGAGTTGTTCAGCAAAACGATCGCCGAACCAGCGTTTGGTCTCGCCGATGTAGAGAAGTTGTCACATGGAATACAGTAGATGAGGTTGGAGGAAGTGTAAGTGAACCTCTGCCTCACCTGGAAAGACTGTTTTGGTCCTTGAATGGAGTCGAGGGAAGAGGTAAAGGGGCAGGTGTTGCATCTCCTGCAGTTACAGGGGAATGTACCTGGGGAGGGGGTGGTTTGGATGGGAAGGGACGAGATGATGAGGGAGTTTCAGAGGGAACGGTCTCTGCGGGAAGCAGAAAAGGATGGCGATCGGAAGATGTGGCCAGTTGTGGAATGCCGTTGGAAGTGGCGAAAATGTTGGAGGATCATATGCTGTATGCGACAGCTGATGGGGTGGAAGGTGAGGACAAGGGTTACAAATGGGGGGAGGGGGAGCATGAGCGGCACAGCGAGATATCAAGGAGATCCTGGTGAGAGTCTCATCTATAATGGAAGAGGGGAACCCCCGTTTCCTAAGGAATGAGCACATCTCCGATGCCTTGGTATGGAACACCTCATCCTGGGCGCAGATGCGGTGTAGACGGAGGAATCGGGAATAGGGGATAGAGTCTTTAACATATACTATGTTAAATATTAACATTTAATATATATATATATTCTAATCATCTAATCATATTCTAATGATAAATAAATTGTATCTTGTATCTTGTAATCTATATATATATATATCTATATATATCTATATATATCTATATATATCTATATATATATATATATATATATATATATATATAAAATCTATAATAATTTATAATCTATAATATATATTCTAATCTGTAATTTATATATAATCTATACTAGACTAAGTGGGACCCGTTGGGTCCCATGTTCACACGGGAGGGCTGGTCCCCAGACGGAATATTCCACCTCTCCACCAATTCCAATATTGGTGGCCAGTGGGGGGAGCTTTCTGGAGTGCTAGTATGGGTTCTTGGGGTGGCAGCTCAGTCTCTCAAGCCTGATCTGCTGGTGGGCTGGCAGTTGACTCATGACTATTCCTTGAAATTCCATTTCAAGCAGGGTGCAAGGCCACCAAATTCAGTGCAGTTTCATACCACATCAAGCAGGGTCGAAGGCCACCAAATTCAAATGCAGCTTCAACCATTTCATGCAGGGTGAAACCACCATAAAACCACACAAAACACCAAACTCACAGTTCAGTAGACATTCACTGTGTTCAGTTGATTCACAGCTCTGACAGTCATGACCTCTCGCTCCCCCATCATGAAGAGACTGAGCCACACCCACACTTCTGGATTTTATAACCCCTCCCACCAGAAAAGGTGTGGCTTTCAGGGTGTGATTGACAGGAGAGAGATTCTCAACATTTTTTAAACACTAATAACACTTTTATTTTTAATTGATGGGAAGAATTCTCTGTACCTGCTCAGCGGAGGGGGGACTGAGTAAGATGGCCAAAAATCACCGCCGTAAGTGGTAGCATTTGATCTTAAATCATTATACAGTGCAAACAGGAAGTAAGTGCATTTGCAGTAGTGCCTTTTAACTTCAAGCCAAAGCACCCAAGCCGCCATTTGCAGTAAGTAGTGCCTTTCAACTTAACTTCATGCCACCATTTGCAGTAAGTAGTTCCTTTCAACTTCAAGCCAAATCACCCGCCACCATTTGCAGTAAGTAGTTCCTTTCAACTTCAAGCCAAAACACCCAAGCCATCATTTGCAGTAAGTAGTGCCTTTCAACTTTAAACCAAAGCTCCCAAGCCACCATTTGCAGTAAGTATTGCCTTTCAAGTTCAAGCTAAAGCACCCAAGCCTCCATTTGCTGCAAGTAGTGCCTTTCAACTTCATGCCACCATTTGTGGTAAGCAGTGCCTTTCAACTTCAAGCCAAAGCACCCAAGCCACCATTTGCAGTAAGTAGTGCCTTTCAACTTCAAGCCAAAGCACCCAAACAACCATTTGTAGGCAGTGCCTTTTTACTTCAAACAAACCATATTTTCATTTTCAAACCACATTAAGGGTACTCACAGTTGTGTAGACATTTGTTCAGTGTTATTCAGAGCTCAGAGACATGACCCTTGGCTTCATCCATCTTGTAGAGACTGAGTGAGGACACCACTTTCTGGTTTTATAGTCCCTCCCCCTCCCTCCAGCGGGTGCAGCAGATAGAATGGTGATTTTTTTTAAACTTTAAGCCAAAGCTCCCAAGCCACCATTTGCAGTTAGTACCATATAACCATATAACCATATAACAATTACAGCATGGAAACAGGTCATCTCGACCCTTCTAGTCCGTGCCGAACACATAATCTCCCCTAGTCCCATATACCTGCGCTCAGACCATAACCCTCCATTCCCTTCCCATCCATATAACTATCCAATTTATTTTTAAATGATAAAAACGAACCTGCCTCCACCACCTTCACTGGAAGCTTATTCCACACAGCTACCACTCTCTGAGTAAAGAAGTTCCCCCTCATGTTACCCCTAAACTTCAGTCCCTTCATTCTCAAGTCATGTCCCCTTGTTTGAATCTTCCCTACTCTCAGTGGGAAAAGCTTTTCCACGTCAACTCTGTCTATCCCTCTCATCATTTAAAAAACCTCTATCAAGTCCCCCCTTAACCTTCTGCGCTCCAAAGAATAAAGCCCTAACTTGTTCAACCTTTCTCTGTAACTTAATTGCTGAAACCCAGGCAACATTCTAGTAAATCTCTGTACTCTCTCTATTTTGTTGACATCCTTCCTATAATTAGGCGACCAAAATTGTACACCATACTCCAGAATTGGCCTCACCAATGCCTTGTGCAATTTTAACATTACATCCCAACTTCTATACTCAATGCTCTGATTTATAAAGGCCAGCACACCAAAAGCTTTCTTTACCACCCTATCTACATGAGATTCCACTTTCAGGGAACTGTGCACAGTTATTCCCAGATCCCTCTGTTCACCTACATTCTTCATTTCCCTACCATTTACCATGTACGTCCTATTTTGATTTGTCCTGCCAAGATGTAGCACCTCACACTTATCAGCATTAAACTCCATCTGCCATCTTTCAGCCCGCTCTTCCAACTGGCATAAATCTCTCTTTGAAACTCTTTAGGCTTTGAAACTCTACTTCATTATCCGCAACCCCACCTATCTTAGTATCATCTGCATACTTACTAATCCAATTTACCACACCATCATCCAGAACATGACAAACAACAGTGGACCCAACACAGATCCCTGTGGCACCCCACTCGTCACTGGCCTCCAACCTGACAAACAACCATCCACCATTACTCTCTGGCATCTCCCATTCAGCCACTGTTGAATCCATCTTGCTACTCCACCATTAATACCCAACCATTGAACCTTCTTAACCAACCTTCCATGAGGAACCTTGTCAAAGGCCTTACTGAAGTCCACAACATCCACTGCTTTACCCTCATAAATTTCCCGAGTAACATCTTCAAAAAATTCAAGAAGATTAGTTAAACATGACCTTCCAGGCACAAATCCATGTTGACTGTTCCTAATCAGACCCTGTTTATCCAGATGCTTATATATATTATCTCTAAGTATTCTTTCCATTAATTTCCCCACCACTGACGTCAAACTAACAGGTCCATAATTGCTAGGTTTACTCTTAGACCCCTTTTTAAACAATGGAACAACATGCGCAGTACGCCAATCCTCCGGCACTATTCCCGTTTCTAATGACATTTGAAATATTTCTGCCATAGCCCCTGCTATTTCTACACTAACTTCCCTCAATGTCCTAGGGAATATCCTGTCCGGACCTGGAGACTTATCCACTTTTATATTTCTCAAAAGTGTCAGTACTTCCTCTTCTTTGATCCTCATAGTTTCCATAGCTACTCTACTTGTTTCCCTTACCTCACATAATTCAATATCCTTCTCCTTGGTGAATACCGAAGAAAAGAAACTGTTCAATATCTCCCCCATCTCTTTTGGCTCTGCAGATAGTTGTCCACTCTGACTCTCTAATGGACCAATTTTATCCCTCGTTATCCTTTTGCTATTAATATAACGGTAGAAACCCTTCGGATTTACTTTTACCTTACTTGCCAAAGCAACCTCATATCTTCTTTTAGCTTTTCTAATTTCTTTCTTAAGATTATTTTTACATTCTTTATACTCCTCAAGCACCTCATTTACTCCATGCTGCCTATAATTATTGTAGATCTCCCTCTTTATCCGAACCAAGTGTCCAATTTCCCTTGAAAACCATGGCTCTTTACAATTTTTACAATTTCCTTTCAACCGAACTGTGACATAAAGATTCTGTACTCTTAAAATTTCACCTTTAAATGTACTCCATTTGTCTTCCACATCTTTCCCATAAAACAAACTGTCCCAATTTACTCCTTTTAAATCCTTTTGCATCCCCTCAAAGTTAGCCTTTCTCCAATCAAAAATCTCAACCCTAGGTCCAGTTTTGTCCCTCTCCATAATTATATTGAAACTAATGGTATTGTGATCACTGGACCCAAACTGTTCCCCAACGCATACCTCCGCCACCTGTCCAGTCTCATTTCCTAACAGGAGGTCCAGCACTGCCCCTCATCTAGTAGGTACTTCTATGTATTGCTGCAAAAAACTATCCTGTACACATTTTACAAACTCCAACCCATCCAGCCCATTTACAGAATGCGTTTCCCAGTCTATGTGTGGAAAATTGAAATCTCCCACAATCACTACCTTGTGCTTACTACTTACATCTGCTATCTCCTTACATATTTGCTCTTCCAATTCTCGCTCCCCATTTGGCGGTCTATAATACACCCCTATAAGTGTTGCTATCCCTTTCCCATTTCTCAGTTCCACCCAAATAGCCTCCCTAGACGAGCCCTCTAATCTATCCTGCCAAAGCACTGCTGTAATATCTTCCCTGATAAGCAATGCAACACCTCCACCTCTTGCCCCTCCAATTCTATCACACCTGAAGCAACGATATCCTGGAATATTTAATTTCCAATCACAGCCCTCCCTGCAACCATGTTTTACTGATCGCCACAACATCATACTTCCAGGTGTCAATCCAGGCTCTAAGTTCATCCACTTTTCTTACAATGCTCCTAGCATTAAAATATACACATTTAAGAAACCCGCCCTCTCTTATTCTCTGATTATTTTCTTTTTCTTCTCTCTCCCCTACATTTTGGGTCAGAGTGCTACCATTCTCTGCCCCCTGCTTCACACACTGACTGCTAGCTTTCCCAATTTGAGTCCCTCCCCCCAACCATACTAGTTTAAAGTCTCCCCAGTAGCCTTTGCAAATCTCCCCGCCAGGATATTGGTCCCCCTTGAGTTCAAGTGCAACCCGTCCTTTCTGTACAGGTCGCACCTTCCCCAAAAGAGGTCCCAATGATCCAGAAACTTGAATCCATACCCACTACACCAGTCCCTCATCCACGCATTTATCCTCCACCTCGCTCCATTCCTACTCTCACTGTCGCGTGGCACAGGCAGTAATCCTGAGATTGTTACCTTTCCAGTCCTTCTCCTTAACTCTCTACCTAACTCCCTAAATTCTTCTTTCAGGACCTCTTCTCTTTTTTTACCTATGTCATTGGTACCTATATGCACCACAACTCAGGCTCCTCTCCCTCCCATTTCAGGATTTCTTGGACACGTTCAGACACATCCCTGACCCTGGCACCAGGGAGGCAAACTACCATCCGGGTCTCCTGTCTGCGTCCACAGAATCGCCTATCCGACCCCCTGACTATAGAGTCCCCTATTACAATTGCCCTCCCCTTCTTTTCCTTACCCTTCTGAGCAACCGGACCGGTCTTTGTGCCAGAGCCCCGGTCGCTGTCGCTGCCCCCAAGTAGGCTGTCTCCCCCACCCTTACTCAAGCATGAGTACTTATTTCCAAGGTGTACAGCCACCGGGGTACTCACCAGTCCCTGCCTCTGCCCGTTGCCCTTCCTAACTGTGACCCAGTTTTCTGTCTTCCGTGGTCTTGGAGTGACCACCTCCCTGTAACTCCTTTCTATGACCTCCTCGCTCTCCCTGAGCAGACAGAGGTCATCGAGTTGCTGTTCCAGGTTCCTGACACGGTCCCTTAGGAGCCCCATCTCGACGCACCTTGCGCAGATGTGGACGTCTGGAGGGCACTCCGACTCCATGACCTCCCACATCTGACATCCAGAACAGTAAACTGCCCTGGCCTTCATTGTCCCCCTTATCCAAATACAATAAAGCCTTACAATTACAATACAAATACAATACAAGCCAATCAGCCAATCAGCTGCTTCTGCTGGTCCTCTTCCACCAATCAGAATCCTTCTCTGGAAGTGAGATGGAACGTTGGTGATTTGGGTAACTCACAGCTCCAGGTAAGTCCCCCTCTCACCAACGGCTCCCCGGGCCTCTGTAGAAGCAAACCCCGCGCTGTTTTTATACTCACAGCTCCAGGTAAGTCCTCCTCTCACCAACGGCTCCCCGGGCCTCTGTAGAAGCAAACCCCGCGCTGTTTTTATACTCACAGCTCCAGGTAAGTCCTCCTCTCACCAACGGCTCCCCGGGCCTCTCAACTTTAAACCAGAGCTCCCAATCCATCATTTGCAGTGCCTTTCAACTTCAAGCCAAAGCTCCCAAGCCATCATTTGCCGTAAGTAGTGCCTTTCAACTTCAAGCTAAAGCACCCAAGCCACCATTTGCAGGCAGTGCCTTTTTACTTCAAACAAACCATATTTTCATTTTCAAACCACATTAAGGGTACTCACAGTTGTGTAGACATTTGTTAAATGATATTCAGAGCTCATAGAGACATGACCCTTGGCTTCATCCATCTTGTAGAGGCTGAGTGAGGGAGACCTCTTCCTGGTTTTATAGTCCCTCCCCCTCCCTCCAGCAGATAGAATGGTGATTTTTTTTTAAACATCAAGCCCAAGCTTCCAAGCCACCATTTGCAGTACGTAGTGCCTTTCAACTTTAAACCAAAGCTCCCAAGCCACCATTTGCAGTAAATAGTGCAATTCATCTTCAAGCCAAAGCACCCAAGCAAACATTAGCAGTAAGTAGTGCCTTTCAACTTCATGCCACCATTTTGCAGTAAGTAGTGCCTTTCAACTTCAAGCCAAAGCACCCAAGCCACCATGTGCAGTAAGTAGTGCCTTTCAACTTTAAGCAAATCACCCGCCACCATTTGCAGTAAGTATTGCCTTTCAACTTCAAGCCAGAGCACCCAAGCCACCATTTGCAGTAAGTAGTGCCTTTCAACTTCAAGCCAAAGCACCCAAACAACTATTTGCAGGCAGTGCCTTTTTTACTTCAAACAAGCCATATTTTCATTTTCAAACCACATTAAGGGTACTCACGGTTGTGTAGACATTTGTTCAGTGTTATTCAGAGCTCAGAGAGACATGACCCTGGGCTTCATCCATCTTGAAGAGACTAAGTGAGGCACACCACTTCCTGGTTTTATAGTCCCTCCCCCTCCCTCCAGCAGGGGCAGCAGAGGGAATGGTGAATTTTTAAAAAACACGAATATCTCTCTGATTTTTAATCGATGGGGAAAATCCTCCACACCTGTAAGGCGGAGAGGGGCTCTGAGCGAGATGGCCAAAAATGACTGCCGTAGGTGGCGGCGTTCTGTCGAAAATCACAGCACAGTGGGCCAAAAGCGGTCAAGATCAGAGATTTAGTAATATAGATATTTGTGTATTTGTGAGTATATGTAAATATACACGCACTGAACCTTTTTCTTTCTTGTTTATTATATTGTTTACAATGTACTATGTTTACGAATTCTGTTGTGCTGCTGCATAAGAATGTCTTTGTTCTATCTGGGACACATGACAATAAAATAATTGTCTCTTGATCAGAAGCGAGCGATCAGGAGGGAGAACAGGTGCCAGGCAAATGAGTGGGGGATGGGACAGGATTGCTCTGTGGGCAGACAAAGCCCTGAGGGTCTGAATGGTCTGACTATAGTACAGTGAAGGGCCTGCGGATCTGTGCTCTGGCAGCGGGTGAAGCACAGGACCAGTGTTTACACACAGGAGCTGGGGTTGGAGAGTGGCTGCTGTTACCCGGGGCTGAGGCCGTGCCCAGGTATAATCGCAGCCTGATCGGAACAAACTGGCCCCACGCTCTGACGGTGCAGTGGGAACACGCACTGTGGAATGTGGCCAAGCAGCTCCAACAATGGCCTCCGCTCCCTCACACCCACACCTTGGATTTCTGCCAGACCCCTAGGAAAACTTAATATGATAAGTTTTAATCTGCAATTTGAAAGGGAGAAGGTTAAATCAGAAGTGTCAGTGATGCAGTTGAACAAAGGGGACTATGAAGGCATGAGAGAGGAGCTGGCCAAGGTCGACTGGAAAAGGAACCCAGCAGAAATGACGGTGGAACAACAATGGCAGGAATTTCTGGCATGATGGTCTGCATCCCAGGGTACTCAAGGAGGTGGCTCTAGTAATTGTGGACGCATTGGTGATCATTTTCCAATGTTCTATAGATACAGGATCAGTTCCTGTCCACTGGAGGGTAGAAAGGAGCAAGAGGAAAAACAGGGAATTACAGAGCAGTTATCCTGACATCAGTGGTGGGGAAGATGCTGGAGTCAAATATTAAAGATGTAGTAACAGGGCATTTGGATAGCAGTAAAAGGATTGGTCCAAGTCAGCATGGATTTATGAAAGGGAAATCCTGCTTGGCTAATCTTCTGGAATCTTTTGAGGATGTGACAAGTAAAATGGATGAATGAGAGTTGGTGGATGTAGTGCAGGGCTACCAACTCTCACGCTTTGAGTGTGAGAATCACGCCCTCAGGCAAACTCTCACGCCCTCACGCTGATCAGAAATTTCTCACGCTCAGTGGTGAGAAATTTTGTGATCAACGAAAATTTCAAAACTCGGATAAACTGCATGGTCCGCAGGTGTTGGAGAGCCGGGGATGAGGGAGGGATGGAAGCAGCGGGCGGATACAGATGCGGGGAGCCGCGGCTGGTGAGTTTGCGGGGCTGACGAGTATTTGCGCGGCAAGCGAGTCACTCACTGCAGCTTCGGCCATGGAGCATTCCGGACAGTGCAAGTGTCCCGGGCCGTCGGGGGCGTCGGAACCGCCGCTGCCGCGAGAGTCTCTGTGCCGAAGGGACAGACTCTCAAAGGGAGGTGGAGAGAGGGAGAGAGGGGAAGGAGACAGGGAGACAGTGGGGAGAGAGAGAGGGGTGAGAGGAGAGAGAGGGAGAGACAGAGGGGGAGTGAATGGAGAGAGAGAAGAGGGAGAGGGGGAAAGAGGTAGGGGAGAGAGAGAGGGGAGAGTGAGGTGGGAGAGAGAGATGGGTGAGAGGGAAGAAAGAGGGAAGAGAGAGATGAGGGAGGAGAGGGTAGGAGAGAATGGGAGAGAGAGGGGGAAGAGGGAGAGAGAGGGAAAGAGATAAACGGGGGAAGAGAGAGAGATGGGGGGAGAGAAAGAGAAAGAGGAGAGAGAGCCATGGAGAGAGTGAGGTGGGAGGGAGAAATGGAGGAGAGAGAGGGAGAGAGAGGAGGAGAGAGGAGGAGAGAGAGGTGAGAGAGAGAGAGGGGGAAGAGAGAGAGGTGAGAGGAAAGACAGAGAGAGAGGGGAGAGTGTGTGGAGAGGGAGAGGCAGAGAGAGGGGGTGATAGAGAGGGAGGGAGAAAGAGAGATAGAGGGGGAGAGGGGGAAGCGAGGGGGAGAGAGAGAGAGAGGGGGAGAGAGAGAGAGCGGGAGAGAGAGAAGAAAGAAAGGGGGAGAGAGAGAGGGGAGAGAGAGAGGGGTTGAAAGAGAAAGGTTGAGAGAGGGGGGAAGAGAGGGGAGAGAGAGAGGGAGAGAGAGCAAAGGAGTGGAGAGGGGGAGAGAGGAGAGAGGTGACGAGAGAGGGGGAGAGTGAGGTGGGAGAGAGAGGGGGAGAGAGGGGGAGAGAGAGGGGGAGAGAGGGGAGAGAGAGAGAGAGGGGAAGAGAGAAGAGAGATGGAAGGGGAGATAGTGAGAGGGGGAGACAGGGGAGAGAGACGGGGGAGAGGAGAGCCAGAGAGGGAGAGAGGGGAAAGAGAGGGGGGAGAGAGAGAGTCTCTGTGCCGAATTCGCCCAGTTGACTCTGGACCGGCATGGATCAGGCTGCGGTTCGGTGCATCCTGGAGGACAACCAGTGGCTGCTGGAAGTAAGTACCAAGCACTGGGTAGATACGGTGGAAGATAGTGGACTTCAAATGGGGGTGGTTGGTGAAAGCATCCTGCTTGCCTGCTAGATGTTCACTTACTGTAACTGCAGGAAAAATGTTCACGATGTTGGAGGAGTTCAGAACCAGGGTCACAGTTTAAGAATAAAGGGGGGGAAGATGTAAGAAGATTTTAATAAGCTCTTCTACATTTAAGGTAAATTGACATATTAGAGGCAAAACGCATTTTCAATATACAGGTCTCTCCACACAACTGAAAACAATTGCATTTAAGTGATATATCATCCATTGTTCAGGCAAGTAGCACTAGGTTACAATAAACTTCCTACATATTCCAGGAATGCATCTCATAAAAATGGGAGAGGCTTAAATGCATTGTAAAATCATAAATCCATGTTGACTTGGACTAATCCTTTTACTGCTATACAAATGCCCCATTATTACATCTTTAATAATTGACTCCAGCATCTTTCACACCACCAAAGTCAGGCTAACTGGTCTGTAATTCCCCGTTTTCTCTCTCGCTCCTTTCTTGAAAAGTGGGATAGCATTAGCTATCCTCCAATCCACAGGAACTGATTGTAAATCTATTGATCGTTGGAAAATAATAGAAACATAGAAACATAGAAATTAGGTGCAGGAGTAGGCCATTCGGCCCTTCGAGCCTGCACCGCCATTCAATATGATCATGGCTGATCATCCAACTCAGTATCCCGTACCTGCCTTCTCTCCATACCCTCTGATCCCCTTAGCCACAAGGGCCACATCTAACTCCCTCTTAAATATAGCCAATGAACTGGCCTCGACTACCCTCTGCAGCAGAGAGTTCCAGAGATTCACCACTCTCTGTGTGAAAAAGGTTCTTTTCATCTCGGTTTTAAAGGATTTCCCCCTTATCCTTAAGCTGTGACCCCTTGTCCTGGACTTCCCCAACATCGGGAGCAATCTTCCTGCATCTAGCCTGCATCCAACCCCTTAAGAATTTTGTAAGTTTCTATAAGATCCTCTCCTAAATTCTAGAGAGTATAAACCAAGTCTATCCAGTCTTTCTTCATAAGACAGTCCTGACATCCCAGGAATCAGTCTGGTGAACCTTCTCTGCACTCCCTCTATGGCAATAATGTCCTTCCTCAGATTTGGAGACCAAAACTGTACGCAATACTCCAGGTGTGGTCTCACCAAGACCCTGTACAACTGCAGTAGAACCTCCCTGCTCCTATACTCAAATCGAATAGAATAGAATAGAATAGTTTCTTTATTGTCATTGTAACATGGACCATGTACAACAAAATTTAAAATGTCAGCCAGTCAGTGCAGCATTCAAACATTTCTAAAAGCTAACGATACATACACGGTAAAATAATAAAGATAAACAACTAAATAAATATCACGAACACAGCACGCATGCACACCCAACCCTCCATCCTTCTGTCGATTTCACAGTTACCACAGTCCCTTAGTATGTATCGCCCCTGCGTTCCTTGGCGGCTACATTTAGTGCTTTTATAGCAGTGGGGTAAAAACTGTTTTTTAGTCTGTTCGTCCTTGTCCTTGTAGATCTGTACCGTCTGCCTGACGGCAACAGTTCAAACAGGGAGTGTCCGGGGTGGGAAATGTCCTTTATGATATTCTGGGTTTTTTTGGTGCAGCGGGAACTGTGTAAGTCCTCCAAGGTAAGGAGAGGGCAGCCGACAATCCTCTGGGCGTTGTCAATGGCCCTCTGGAGCGCTTTCCTCTGAGCCGCTGTGCAGCTGGTGTACCACACGCATACACAGTATGTTAGTATTCTCTCAATGGAGCACCGATAAAAGGACAGCAGCAGTCTCTGAGTGATGTTGTTCTTCCTGAGCACCCTCAGGAAGTGCAGTCTCTGCTGGACCTTTTTCAGCAGCGCAGTGGTGTTCACGCTCCACGTCAGGTCCTCCTCAATATGGATTCCCAGGAAGCGGAAATCCGCCACCCTCTCTACACAGTCCCCTCTGATAGTCAATGGTACCATGTCCGTTTTGTTCTTCCTGAAGTCTATTATTACTTCCTTTGTCTTTAAGGTGTTGAGGAGCAGGTTATTTTCTTCGCACCACACTGTCAGCTGCTCCACCTCATCCCGGTAGGCGTACTCGTCCCCCCCGGAGATGAGTCCCACCACTGTAGTGTCATCCGCAAATTTGACAATGGTGTTGCTGTGGTGGGCGGGGGTGCAGTCATGTGTGTAGATGGTGTAGAGCAGGGGGCTCAGTACGCATCCCTGTGGAGAGCCGGTACTGAGGCTGAGGGCCGTGGATGTGTGATGGCCCACTCTGACTCTCTGGCTGCGACCCGACAGGAAGCTATTTATCCATGTACAGGTGGAGTGTGGAAGTCCCAAGTCCCCCAGTTTGTCCACCAGTTTGTGGGGAAGGATGGTATTAAAAGCAGAGCTGTAGTCCACAAAGAGCATCCGCACGTAGCTCCCCTGCTGCTCCAGGTGAGACAGTGCAGCATGGAGAGCTGTGGCTACAGCGTCCTCTGTGGATCTATTTGCTCTGTACGCAAACTGGTGGGGGTCAAAGCTTCGGGGCAGAAGTGATGTGATATGACCCCGGACCAGTTTTTCAAAACACTTCATCACCACTGGTGTGAGTGCGACTGGCCGGTAGTCGTTGAGGCTGGAGATGTTGGTTTTTTTGGGCAAGGGGACTATGGTGGAGGACTTCAGACAGGGTGGGACAGTGGACTGGGCCAGAGACTGGTTAAAAATCCTTGTACAGACTCCAGCCAGCTGGTCTGCGCAGTCCTTCAACACGCGTCCAGAGACGCCGTCAGGTCCAGTAGCCTTCCTTGGATTGATGGCCCGCAGCGTGCGCCTCACCTCATGCTCCTCTATCTTGAGGGTTAGGCTGCTGTGGACCATGTGCTGTGATGTGGCTGTCTCGGGTGGCTCCACTTCAAAGCGAGCAAAGAAGTGGTTCAGCTCCTCTGCCAGCGAGGCGTCACCTTCAACAGCTCCAAGGTTGGTCTTATAGTTGGTGAGATACTGGATCCCCTGCCACACCTGCCATAGCGAAATCCTTTCGCTATGAAAGCTAACATATCATTCGCTTTCTTCACTGCCTGCTGCACCTGCATGCCTACTTTCAATGACTGGTGTACCATGACACCCAGGTCTCGCTGCATCTCCCCTTTTCCTAGTCGGCCGCCATTTAGATAATAGTCTGCTTTCCTGTTTTTGCCACCAAAATGGATAACCTCACATTTATCCACATTATACTGCATCTGCCAAACATTTGCCCACTCACCCAGCCTATCCAAGTCACCTTGCAGTCTCCTAGCATCCTCCTCACAGCTAACACTGCCCCCCAGCTTAGTGTCATCCGCAAACTTGGAGATATTGCCTTCAATTCCCTCATCCAGATCATTAATATATATTGTAAATAGCTGGGGTCCCAGCACCGAGCCTTGCGGTACCCCACTAGTCACTGCCTGCCTAATGAAGAACTCAACCATATTATGGTCACTCTTGCCCAAGGGGGCACGTACAACAAGATTGCTAACTAACCCTTCCTCATTACTCAATACCCAGTCTAAAATAGCCTGCTCTCTCATTGGTTCCTCTACATGTTAATCATATGTATAAATATATATGTATGTGTATATATGCATGTATGTATATATATGCATGTATATGTATATGTGTGTATATATGTATGTATATATATGTTTATATGTGTGTATGTATGCATATAAATGTATCCATATGTATGCGTGTATTTGTATGTGTGCATATGTATGCGTATACGTATGTATGTATGTGTATATATGTATGTGTGTATATATGTATGTGTATATATATGTGTGTATAAATATATATATATATGCATATATATATTATTACTATATAATTATATATATAATTGCCTTTATGGTTTATGTATATCATCTTACAAGACAAATAAATTAATAGTGATTATTTAAATCAAAGTTGCTTCTGATCCATGAGAATAAACTTAATTATCTCTAACTTGCCTCTCACACACAGACACACATTCATATAAATATATAAAATATGTATACCTTAAATTTAATTTTGTGCAGTGTGTGTTAAAGCAATACCAGGGAAACTGCACAATACAATGCAAGGGAAACTACGCAAAGGAGGGGGCTGTTCCCGCTACAAGATACTCGAGGATCTTTGCTTTGGATCAAAGATTATAGCGGAGCTCTATAATCTTTGCTTTGGATCACAGCGGGTGGCATACCGGAAGTCGCGTGTCGCATTAAAAAATGGCGGCCGTGACGTTCCATCACGTACTACACGCCAGTCCATTGGATTTCGGAGGAGTGGTCCATCTTGCTCCTCTAGGATCTTTGGTTTAGGTGGTCATCTAAGACGGCTTGCATGACGCGTGTGACAATGTGCTCAGACGAAGTGCGTGGTTACCAGTCGGAATTATGGTCAATGAAGCATTCACATATTATTTCACCCCAGCGGTATGAACATTGGCTTCTCCAATTTCAGGTGGTCCTTGCTTTCTCCCTTCTTCCCCTCCCATTCCCAGCTCCCCCACAGCCTACTGTCTCTGCCTCTTCCTTTCTTCCCCCCCCCCCCGTCAGCAGTCTGAAGAAGGGTCTCGACCCGAAACGTCACCTATTCCTTCACTCCATAGATGCTGCCTCACCTGCTGAGTTTCTCCAGCATATTAGTCTACCCGTTCACACAAGTTCTGTTATCCCACTTTCCTCACCCACTCCCGGCACATTAGGGGCAATTTTACAGAGACAAGTTAACCTACAAAACCAATGCGTCTTTGGGATGTGAGAAGAAACCGACACGCTTGCAGGGAGAATGTGTAAATTCAACACAGACAGTGCCCGAAGACAGGATTGAACACAGACCTCTGGCGTGGGAGGCAGCAAGTCCACCAGCTGTTGCTGACTTACTTACTTACTGCCTTTTATGCCTCCTGCATTGTAGGGCAGCAACGAAGGTCCTCCACTCCTGTCTGTTCTGGACTAGTGTCTGGACACTAACCCAGGTCAGGTAGCATCTGTCGATAGCCCTGGAAGTCCATCACGCCCAGTAGTGTTGATTCCTTCAGTTGCTCTTTCTGTATCATATTTGTTTTACGATGCAGGGTTGTTAGCCCTGTGCTCAACCTCCAACCTGGAGGACCAGTGGATCACTCCTCATCTCGCCTCTACCCTTCGACCTGTCCAGCATGGGAGACCCTAACAGGAGACGAATCTCCCGCAGGCATAGCTTTAGGGGTCGCTGAGACACACAAGCTCCCCGACCACGACAAGGTTGCAATCCAATGGGGAGCTGTGCCACTATATTTTGTTTTCCAACACACATAAAATTATACATTGATAACTTTGGTTATTAAAAAAAGAATTTATCCATTTCAGTTTTCAATCTCTAAGTGACGCTATGTCCCCCTTTACAGCTACTGTATGTTTGAATTCAGTTCAAGACTATGGGGCAGTACATTGGCCATAAAGTTGCTGCCTGAAAGTTCCAGAGACCCGGAATTGATCCTGAATATGGGTGCTGTCTGTATGGAGTTTGCTCCTTTTTGTTATCGCATGGGTTTTCTCCGGGTACTCTTTTTTCCTTCCACATTCCAAAGGTGTGCAGGAACCTTTTTCAGACCCAACCCAAAACGTACTATTTTCCTTTTGTCCAGAGATTCTGTCTGACCTGTTGAGTTACTCCAGCTTTTTGTGTCTATCTTCAGTTTAAACCAGAATCTGCAGTTCCTTCCTACACACATTATACTATACGATAGAACTTTAATCCCAGGAAGGAAATTGTGTGTGTGTGGTTATATATCACACACACACACACACACACACACACACACACACACACACACACACACACACACACACACACAGACACGCATATGTATATATATAAACATACAGTTATATATTCACATTTAAATATACACTGTTTTGTTTTCTCGTTTATAACATTGTTTACAGAGTACTATGTTTACATATTCTGTTGACCTGCTGCAAGTAAGGATTTCATTGTTCTAACTGGGACATGAGAGAATAAAACACTCTTGACTCTTGACACGTCGCTGGTGTGTGGGATACAACTAGAGTACAGGTGATCGGTGGTCAGCAGGGACTCGGTGGGCCGAAGGGCCTGTTTCCACTGTATCTTTAAATTAAACTAAAAACACTAAATCCAGAGGGAGTCCTAATGAAGGGTCTCTAACTGAAACGTCACCCAATTTCTTCTATCCAGAGATGCTGGCTGCTCCATGGAGTTCCCCCGCACGATTCAAGCATGGAATAGTCTTCACCCAACCGTAGTTACCCAACCGGACGCAACTAAATTTAAGGCAGCTCTTTTTTCCCCAAGAACCCTTGTTTGCTTAAGTCCAAGTCAAGCGTCAAGAGAATTTTATTGTCATGTGTCCCAGATAGGACAATAAAAGTTCAGTGTGTCTATATACCATAGATCATATATATACACTTCATATATATACACATATATATAAACAGATAAAGTGCAATAGGCTGTTATTGTTCAGAATTTGGAGTTTGGTGGTAAACGCTTCACCACCTCCAGTTTAAATTGCATTTAAAGTTTTTTGGAGGACCAGGAAACCAAGAAGCAAGAGTTACTCCAGGGATTTACTCCAGGGATTTACTCCAGCTCCAGGGAGTGATTCCGTGTTGGTTTTCAGCGGTCGCGGCAAGGCAGCGACGGGACTGCAATGGCGGCCAGATCTCCCACAATGCAAAGGGAGGGAGAAAGTGCCCGGAGCCGACCAGTTGCCGTGGCAGTGTGCATGTGCAAGGCGGCTGGCCGTGCCAGTGGATGAGGAGCAGTCGGAGACGCGAGACCTGGCCAAAGATCATAGAGTAGAGCCCGGCGGCCCGGGCACAGATGGTGGGCTGAGACGGAGAGTGACAGAGAGAGATAGAGAGGGAGCCCGCTCAGTTGAACGGCAGGTGTCTCGGTTGCTTGCCAAGCCGGGCAAAATGGCACCGCTTTTAGGTTGCCCGGCAGGACTTTAGGTGGCCATTGGCACCCAGGCAACCGTTAATTTCGAGCCCTGTCCTTTCCCCTACCTTCAGTCACTCCCTCCCTCCCTTCATAAAAAGCAGCATCATTCCCATTGTCCTGACAATTGGACCAGTTTGCATCGTGTGTGTGTGTGTGTGTGTGTGTGTGTGTGTGTGTGTGTGTGTGTGTGTGTGTGTGTGTGTGTGTGTGTGTGTGTGTGTGTGTGTGTGTGTGTGTGTGTGTGTGTGTGTGTGTGTGTGTGTGTGTGTGTGTGTGTGTGTGTGTGAGTGTGTGTATGTGTGTGTGCGTGAGATACTTAAACTCCACGGAAACTGCTCGGCCACCCTGCAACCCGACTCTCAGAGAGGAGTTTGTGAGTGAGGCAGGAGAGGCCGCGGTGCAGGAAGGGGCGTCGCCGTCCTGGCCATGGTGTTGACTGACAGGAGAAGAGACCAATCTGCGCATGCGCAGTTTTTAAGATTTTTAAACTTTAATAACTTTTACAATATACCATCGATCGGAACAAAACGTATTGCACTTGCAGCACAGGAGAATGGTGAGTAAGGTGGTGAAATATCATAGTGCTATCGTGTACCGTTTTTGCTCAAATAGAAAAAACACGCAACCTGGAAGAGCACAAGATCAGAGTTTTAGTTATGTACATATGGAAGGATAGAAGGAAGATAGATAGATAGATAGATAGATAGATAGATAGATAGATAGATAGATAGATAGATAGATAGATAGATAGATAGATAGATAGATAGATAGATATAGATAGAATTCATAGAAGATAGAATAGAAGATAAACATAGAAGATAGAATTGTAGATGGAAGATGGATATAGAAAGATATAGATAGATATACAGAAGATACATAGAGATAGATAGATAGATAGATAGATAGATAGATAGATAGATAGATAGATAGATAGATAGATAGATAGATAGATAGATAGATAGATAGATAGATAGATAGATAGATAGATAGATAGATAGAATAGCAGATAGAAGTTCGTTCATTACATTTATTATCACATGCACCAATTGGTACAATGAGATTTGGGTCACCATACAGCCATATGAATAATAAGAACACAATACAATTTCACAGTAGAATTTAACATGAACATAACCTCACAGCAAAACAGGGCTCGAAATTAATGAATTGAATTAAATTGAATTGAATTGAATTGAATTGAATCCTTTATTTGTCATTCAGACCTTTCGGTCTGAACGAAATGTTGTTGCCTGCAGCCATACATGTAATAATAACAACACACAATCAACATAAATTAAAATCCACCACAGTGAGTTCACCAAGCACCTCCTCACTGTGATGGAGGCAAAAGTCTTAGTTACTGTCTCTTCCCTCCTCTTCTCCCTCTGCGCTGAGGCGATACCCCACCGGGCGATAGTAAGTCAGTCCCGCGGTTCAAACACCGCGGTCCGGGGTGGTTGAAGCTGCCGCCCTCCAGTCCAGCGGACGCAGTTGTTGCCACGGGAGCTCCGGAAAACAGGCGTCAATCTGTGACCCCCGAGCTCCCGACGATGCCCGGGTGCCAATGGCCAGCACATCATCGGCCATGGTAGTGCGCATGTGCCGCCCTGCACATGTGCAACGTCACGGAAACTGGTCGGCACCGGGCACTTTCTCCCTCACTTTGCATTGTGGGAGATCTGGCCGCCATTGCTGTCCGGTCGCCGCCTCGCCGCGACCGCTGAAAACCAACACAGAATCACTCCCTGGAGCTGCAGTAACTCCCTGGAGTAACTCTTGCTTCTTGGTTTCCTGGTCCTCCAAAAATATTCCAAATGGAATTTAAACTGGAGTGGACCCTCCACCACCAAACTCCAAACTCTGCAAAATAACAGCTTTATCTGTTTATTTATTGTGTATACATATATGGTCTATAGTATATAGACACACTGAACTTTTAGCTCCTGTTCTGTATTATGTTTACATATTCTGTTGTGCTGCAGCAAGCAAGAATTTCATTGTCCTATCTGGGACACATGACAATAAAACTCTTGACTTGACTTGGACTTAAGCAAAAAAGGGTTCTTGGGGAAAAAAGAGCTCCCTTAAATGTAGTTGTGTCTGGTTGGGTAACTATGGTAGGGTGAAGACTATTCCATGCTTTAATTGTGTGGGGAACTCCATGGAGCAGCCAGCATCTCTGGATAGAAGAAATTGGGTGACGTTTCGGGTAGCGATCCTTCTTTAGATTTCCTCTGGCTTTAGTGTTTTTAGTTTAATTTAAAGATACAGTGTGGAAACAGGCCCTTCGGCCCACCGAGTCCATGCCGACCACCAATACACTAGTTCTATCCCACACATTAGCAACGTAAGTCAAGAGTGTTTTATTCTCTCACATCTCTCAAACTGAAGATAGACACAAAAAGCTGGAGTAACTCAACAGGTCAGACAGAATCTCTGGACAAAAGGAGAATATTACGTTTTGGGTTGGGTCTGAAAAAGGTTCCTGCGCACCTTTGGAATATGGAAGGAAACAAGAGCACCCGGCGAAAACCCATGCGATCAAGGGAAAAGGAGCAAACTCCATACAGACAGCACCCATATTCAGGATCAATTCCGGGTCTCTGGCACTTTTAGGCAGCAACTTTATGGCCAATGTACTGCCCTGTAATTCAGTCTTGAACTGAATTAAAACATACAGTAGCTGTAAAGGGGGACATAGCGTCACTTAGAGATTTAAGACTGAAACTGGATAGTTTCTTTTTTTTTAGTAACCAAAGCTATCAACGTATAATTTTTTGTGTTTTGGAAAACAAAATATATTGGCACAGCTGGCGGACTTGCCAGAGATCAGTGTTTGATCTTGTCCTCGGGCACTGTCTGTGTTGAATTTGCACATTCTCCCTGCAAGTGTGTGGGTTTCCTCCCACATCCCAAAGACCCATTGGCTTCGTAGGTTAACCTGTCTGTAAAATTGCCCCTAATGTGTAGGTAGTTGGTGAGGAAAGTGGGATAACAGAACCTGTATGAATGGGTAGACAAAAATGCTGGAGAAACTCAGCGGGTAAGGAGCGAAGGAAATAGGCGACGTTTTGGGTCGAGACCCTTCTTCAGACTGATGTGAGGGTAGGGGGGCGGGTAGAAGAAAGGAAGAGGTGGACACGGTGGGCTGAGGGAGAGCTGGGAAGGCGATGTAGAGCTGCTAACACCTAGAGCAGCGGAAGCAATAGATGAGGTTGAAGGAGGTGCAGTCGCACCGGGAAAGACTGCTTGGGTCCTTGAATGGAGTCAAGGGGGGAGGTAAAGCAACAAGTGTAGCATTTCCTGCGGTTGCAAGTGCCAGGAGAGGGGGTGGTTTGGGTGGGAAGGGACGAATTGACCAGGGAGTTACGGAGAGAGTGGTCTCTGCGGAAAGCCGACAGGGGAGGAGATGGGAAAATGTGGCCAGTGGTGGGATCCCGTTGGTAGACAAAGCTGGAGAAAATCAGCGGGTGAGACAGCACCTATGGAGTGAAGGAATAGGCGATGTTTCGGGTCGAGACCCTTCTTCAGACTGATGTCTGGGGGGTGGGGGGGCGGGAAAAGAGAGGAAGAGGTGGAGACAGTAGGCTGTGGGGGAGCTGGGAATGGGAGGAAGCAAGGACTACCTGAAATTGGAGTAGTCAATGTTCATACCGCTGGGGTGTAAACTACCCAAGTGAAATATCAAATATGAGGTGCTGCTCCTCCAATTTGCAGTGGGCGTCACTCCGGCCATGGAGGAGGCCCAGGACAGAAAGGTCGGATTCGGAATGGGAGGGGGAGTTGAAGTGTTGAGCCACAGGGAGATCAGGTTGGTTATTGCGAACTTAGTGGAGGTGTTGCGCGAAGCGATCGCCAAGCCTGCGCTTGGTCTCACTGAGATTGATCATACGCTGAATAATCCAACCACATTTTTGTTTGGAAGTGGAAAGAAATAATAGAAATTGCATTCATTGCAACGTGTAAAAAGAGTTGAGATACCGTATTATAATTTTGCTGCATGTCATTGTGGTATACATCATGTCTTGATTGGTGAATATGTTTAGTTTGTGACTTTATTGGAAGCAGAAATAATATGTGAATGCTTCATTGACCATAATTCCGACTGGTAACTACGCACTTCATCCGAGCACATTATCGTACACGTCATGCAAGCCGTCTTAAATGACCACCTAGACTGTCATTTGGCAACCTCAAAAGCTGCCTAGGTTGCCCGGCTGGCAACAGGGGAAAAAAGTTAAGTGAGAGCCCTGCAGGATCAACGTTTCCCAGTGTGAGGGAAGGCAATAAAGTTCAGTCATCTTTGACTTTGTTCACCCGTGGTCGGGGCCTTTGAGCACTCCGCAGTTGCCGCTACGGCAGCCCATTGTTCAGGCCCTCTCGCCGGGATGATCGGAACTCCGACATCGGAACAGAAGAACACTCTCAGCGGCTTGGAGTTTCCGAATTGGCCTCTTCCTACCGGAGCCTGTGGTCCACAGGCCCAGCTGGACGGAGATTCAACGCTGGTGACCCTCGGCAAAAGATGCCACGACTCTGCGATGTTAAAGTCAGTACCGCCTGCGGCCAAAACCTCCCCAATCACAGCTCCATGGTGTTAATCAGCAGGTCCAACCCTCCGGAGCTCCAACACAGGCGATCCCCGGTAAGGCATCATCCTGCTCCGTGATGGAATTCAGTGCTGCACTGCTGCTGAAGCTCTGGCCGATCTCCAGCAGGTAATGCCGCGGCAATCCAGATGGTAGACTGCGAGGGGGGTGCGAAGATGTGACTTAGAGAAAAGATTCATCCTTAACCAGGAAGTGACTTAGAAAATGGTGGATGGATGGACAGACAGACAGACAGACAGACAGACAGACAGACAGACAGACAGATAGATGTCCCAGACAGAACAATCAAATTCTTTCTTGCAGAAGCAAAACAATATACGTAAAGATAGTACACTGTAAACAATATGATAAACAAGAAAAAAAGTTCATTGTGTGTAGACACAAAATGCTGGAGAAACTCAGCGGGACAAGCAGTATCTCTGGAGAGAAGCAATGGGTGACGTTTCGGCTCGAGACCCTTCTTGAGTGAGAGACATGGGAGAGGAAGACACAGCGATAAGGAAGGTTAAGATGTGAAAGCGAGACATCAAAAAAGATAAAGCTCAAGGAAAATGTTGGATAAATCATTGTTAGCTGGGAGAAGCTGACAATAAAGCAAACGGACAAAATGTAATCGGGGGGACAGAGAACTAGGATGGAGAGTGAAGAAAAGCAAGAGTTACTTGAAGTTGGAGGTCGATGTTCACACCGCTGGGGTGTAAGCTGCCCAAACAAAATATGAGGTGCTGTTCCTTCAATTTGTACTGGGCCTCAATCTGACAATAGAGGAGCCCCAGGATAGAAAGGTCAGAGACGGGAATGGGAGGGGGAGTTAAAGTGTCAAGCAACCGGGAGATCAGGTAGGTTTAGACAGACTGAGTGGAGGTGTTCAGTTGACACCTGAAAAGACCGTCGGGGTTATTTGGACAGAGTTGAGGGAGGGGGTATAGAGACAGGGGTTGCATCTCCTGCAGTTGGAGGGGAAAGTACCTGGAGAAGGGGTGGTTTGGTTGGGACGAGACGAGTTAACCAGGGAGTTGCGGAGTGAACAGCCTCTGCGGAAAGGGGGTGAAGATGGGAAGATGTGGCAAGTGTGGAATCCTGTTGGAGGCGGCGAAAATCTCAGAGGATTACGTGCCGTATGCGATGGCTGATGGGGTGAAAGGTGAGGACTAGGGGGATTCTGTCCCTGTTGCGACTGGGGGAGGGGGGGGGCAAGAGCGGAGCTGCGGGATATCGAGAAGGCACTAGTGAGGGTCTCATCTATGATGTGCCCTAAAGAATGAGGACATCTCAGATGTCCTGGTATGGAACACCTCATATTGGGCGCAGATATGGCGTAGACGGAGGAAGATATACACACATGCACATACATACAAATCTATGTAAATATAAATGCACACACACATACAGTATGTACACATTAAAATAAATGAAAATAGTGCATAAAGACAAATCAATGCCATCAAATCTATGTAGTTCAGAGCTTATTTGGAGGTTGTAGTGTTTAATAGCCCGATAGCTGTAGGTGAAGAAGCTGTTCCTGATCCTAGATGTTACAGTTTTCAGGCTCCAGTACCTTCTTTCCGATGGCAGGGGTGAAATGAGTGCGTGGCCAGGATGGTGTGGGTCTCTGATGATGCCGGCTGCCGTTTTGAAGCATCGACTCGTGTGGATCCCTTTGATGATGGGGAGGTCAGTACCTGTGATAGATACAAAATGCTGGAGTAACAGCAGGTTAGATAGCATTTCTGGAGAGAAGGAATAGGTGAGGTTTCGGGTCTCAACCATTCTCACACCTCAGTCTGAAGAAGAGTCTCGACGCGAATCGTCACCTATTCATTTTCCTCAGAAATGCTGTGTCACCCACTTGAGTTACTCCAGACAGTTGGATTTATCATCAGTTTAAACCAACATCTGCAGTTCCTTCCTGTACAGGTCAGATCCCGTGATGGACTGCGCAGTGTTCACCACTTTTTACAGTCTTGGTTCTTGGTTTCTTGGTCCTCCAAAATATTCCAAATGGAATTTAAACTGGAGGTGGTATACCATCTCCCCCCTCCCCCACACCTCTCTCCTCCCCTTTTCCACCCCTCTTTCCTCCCCCTCGCCTCACCCCTCTCCCCCTCCCTCCACACTCTTCCCCTCCCTCCCCTACCCCATCTCCCTCCTCCCCTCCCTCCCCCACACCTCTCTCCCCAACCCTCTCTCCTCCCGTACCCCACCCCTCTCTCCTCCCCTTCTCCATTTCTCTCTCCTCACCCCTCTCCCTCTCCCTGCCTGCAGTCATACACAATAACAATAAATAACAAAACATACAATAAACACAAATTAACATCCACCACAGTGAGTTCACCAGGCACCTCCTCACTGTGATGGAGGCAAAAGTCTTAGTCTCTGTCTCTTCCCTCCTTGTTCTCCCTCTGCGCTGAGGCGATCGATCCAGGCCGGAGATGCCGCCCTCCAGTCCAGCGGACCTCTGAAGTGATGTCGCCGCCGCCGCCTCAGCTCCGATTCAGGCCGCTGCCGGAATGCCGTCTCTGTCTTCTTCGCTCCTAGGCGTTCAAGTTGGCAAACCAGACCATGATGCAAGCAGTCAACATGCTCCCAACTGTACACCTGCAGAATTTCAAGAGAATCCTCTCTGACATACTGAATCTCCGTAATCTTCTCAGGAAGTAGACGCGTTGATGGGCTTTCCTTATAATTGCTTCAGTGTGCTGGGTCCAGGAAAGATCTTCAGAAATATGCATGCCCAGGAATTTGAAGCTTTTGACTCTCTCCACCATTGTCACGTCAATAAAGACAGGTTTGTGTGGCCTCATCTTCCTCTTGCAGTCCACAATCAGTTCCTTGGTCTTCCTGCCATTGAGAGACAGGTTGTTGTGCTGGGAATATTTGGTCAGTCGATCAATATCACTTCTATACTTTGACTCATCATCAACTGTAATTCGTACAACAATGGTGGTGTTGTCGGTGAAGAGGTTCACACTGTGTCTGGCTACATAGTCGTGACTATAAAGTGAGTATAGCAGGGGGCTGAGCACACAGCTTTGAGGAGCTCCCGTGCTGATGATTATTGAGGAAGAAGTGCTGTTGTCAATTCAAACAGACTGTAGTTTGCTGATGAGGAAGTCGAGGACTCAGTTGCAGATGAATGCGCAGAAACTCAGTTCCGTGAGCTTAGTAACCAGCTTTGAGAAGATGATGGTATTGATCACAACAGTCTGACGTATGTGTTTTATTGTCCAAGCGGTCCAGTGCAGAGCGGCGAGCCAGTGAGATTGCATCCTCCGTTGACCTGTTGTGGTGGTAGGCAAATTGTAATGGGTCGAAGTTCTTGTTGAGGCAGGAGTTGATATGCACCGTAACCAACCACTCAAAGCACTTCATCACCACAGATGTTAGTGCCACTGGTCAATAGTCATTGAGGCAGGTCACCTTGGGCCCTGCATCAATATTATTGATGCTCTTTTAAAGTAGGTGGGAACCTCATACCTCAGTAATGAGAGGTAATGTCCGCAAAAACTCCAGCCAGTTGGTCTGCACAGGTTTTGAGAACACGGCTAGGTACACCATCAGGTCCAGACGCTTTCTAAGGATTCACCCCCCTGTAGGATCTTCTAACAGCACATCAGTGTTCTCCTTATCAAACGTGCGTAGAACGCACTGAGCTCGTCAGGGAGTGATGCTTCGCTGTCGCTTGAGTTGCCTCCTGTATTCGCCTTGTAGGAGGTGATGACATTCAAGCCCTGCCACAGTTGCCGAACATTCAACTCATCCTCCAGCTTAGAGCGTAAGTCGCCTTTGGCCTTTTTAATGGCCTTGTCAAGGTCATATCTAGACTTCTTGTACCTTCTTGTGTCACCAGACTTGAATGCCCGGGGTCTGGTCCTCAGAAGAATGAGGATCTCCTGGTTCCTCCAAGGCTTCTGGTTGGGAAACACTCAGATGTTTTTTGTGGGAACACAGTCATCCACACATTTCCCTATGAAGTCTGTAACAACTGTGACGTATTCACTCAGGTCCATTGCCGACTCCTTGAACATTGCCCAGTCTACTGACTCCAAGCTACTGGGAGAGTTTGGGTCAGCTTGGACTTTATTATTTTGTGTGCAGGAGGCTGAGGGGTAGAGATATAAAATCATGAGGGAAATAATTGGGTGAATGCCTGATTCTATTACCCAGGGTAGAGGACTAGAAAACCAGAGGACATAGGTCTAAAGTAAGGGGTTAAAGATTTAATAGGAACCTGAGGGACACATTTTTCACGCAGAGGGTGGTGGGTGTATGGAACAAACTGCCAGAGGAGGTAGTTGAGGCAGGTATATAACAACATTTAAAAGACACTTGAACAGGTACATGGATAGGAAAGGTTTAAAGGAATTTTGGCCAAACGTGAACAGGAAGGACTAGTACACCTTGGTCGGCGTGGGCGTGTTGCGCTGAAGGGCCTGTTTCCATGTTGCGTGACTATCCATGGGACGTGACCCTCTGCCAGTGATGCACGCGGACGCTGGGAAATAGATTGTGGAACAGCTTCTTCCCCAGTGTTGTCAAACTACTGAATGGTCTTCCCATAAAATAGGGTGGAGCTGGATACTTTCAAGAGAGAGCTAGATAGGGCTCTTAAGGATAGTGGAGTCAGGGGATATGGGCAGAAGGGAGGAACGGGGGTACTGATTGTGGATGATCACATTGAATGATCACATTGAATGGAGGTGCTGGCTCGAAGGGCCCGAATAACCTACTCCTGCGCCTATTGTTTATTGTCCTGGTCTCCCAACTTATCTTAATGTGGACCTTGCAATGTTTTGTCGGTAGCTGGAACACTCCGCACTCTGGTATTTTTCCCTTTGCACTAGCTGTTGTACCTGTGCCTGGAATTATTGTGTTTATGCAGGGCTGCCAGGGAAGAGAGAGGGGTGAGAGGGAAGAGAGAGGGGGTGGAGAGGGGGAAGAGACTAGTACAGATGGGTGGTAAAAGAGAGAGGGGGAAGAAGGAAAAACGGGGAAAGAGAGAGAGATGGGGGGCAAAGAGAAAGAGATAGAGACAGAGGAGAAAGAGAGAGGGTAGAGAGGAGGAAAGAGAGAGTGGGAGACGAGAGAGAGGTGAGAGAGAGAGGGGAGAGTGTGTGGAGAGGGGGAGATAGAGAGGGAGGGGGAAAGAGAGAGAGAGGCTGGGGAGAGAGAGAGAGGGGGGAGGGAGAGAAGAGGGGAAGAGAGAGAAGAAAGAGAGGGGGGAAAGAGAGGGGAGAGAGCGTTAGGGGAAAGAGAGGGGAGAGAGAGGGGAGGGGGAGAGAAGGAACGAGAGAGAGGGGGGGAGAGTGAGGTGGGACGGAGAGAGGGAGAAGAGAGAGAGGGGGAAGAGAGGAGAGAGAGAGGGGAGGAGAGAGAAGAGAGAGGGAAGGGGAGAGAGTGAGAGGGGGAGAGAGGAGAAAGAGGGGGTGAGAGGAGAGACAGAGAGCGAGAGAATGGAGAAAGAGAGGGGAAAGATAGATGGAGGGGAGAGATTGCATCCTGGAGGACAACCAGTGGCCGCTGGAAGTAAGTACCAAGCACTGGGTAGATACGGTGGAAGATGGTGGACTTCAAATGGGGTTGGTTGGAGAAAGCATCCTGCTTGCCTGCTAGATTTTCACTTACTGTAACTGCAGGAAAAATGTTCCCGATGTTGGGGGCGTTCAGAACCAGGGGTCGCAGTTTTAAGAATAAAGGGGAGGGGGCAGTTAGGACTGAGATGAGGACAAACTTTCTTCACACAGAGTTGTGAATGTGTGTAATTCTCTGCCACAGAAGGCAGTGCAGGCCAGTTCACTGGATTAGCCCAGTTCATCACCAGCACAACCCTCCCCTTCACCGTAAACATCTATCGCAGGCGCTGCCTGAACAAGGCGGATTGTATCATCCAGGCTGTGCCCTCTCTCTTCTCACTGCAGAAGCCTGAACCAACTCCCACACCAGCAGGTTCACTGTGACACAAGCACCAGGTCCTTGAACCGACCCACACAACCCTGATCCTACAGCAGCAAAGGATGCAGTCAGTCTAGCTCTTGCCATCGACATGTTCCCGCTGATGGGCCTCGTGTACAGTGTTGGACAGAATAATGGCATCAGAGGCTCTCACTCTGTCTCGGTGCAGGTGACAGTAATATGAAGGGGAGAGAGGCAGCCTGGTGGCGGACTGACGCTGCCCGATGGGCTAGCACGGGCCCGAT